>JAJOZX010013350.1:0-82500 GCA_023014485.1 Bathynomus jamesi | reverse complement strand
CTTCACGGAACTTCTTCAAGGATCAACTCTACTTCAAGAGCAGTCAGCTACGTGAATTAAATAGTGTGTGCAAAAATCTGGCGTAGCACCTTCCCATACACACACACACACGTGTGTGTGTGTGTGTGTGTGTGCATCAACGCGTAAGCGAGGTACCGATATTTTTTAAATCCCTACAACAAAAAAGGTGATTAACTAAACCTAACTTTAAGGTATGTGGTAATGGAAGGAGATACACATTAACAAATGTTTTTATAGTCGTGTAACAGCGCTAATTTATACGCATTTTAGTTCCTCCCTGTTTCAAAAAAATCGACCAATATTATACAGGGTGTCCAAAAAAAAAAAAAGACGCAACCCAAATAGAACAGAAAATGATTAAGTTACAATAATATATTACGCATTCTCCAATGAGTTGCGTTTCTTTTTGAACACCCTGTACATTTTATAATGTTATATGAATTATTACATAGGCAGGAAGATGTTTTAAGCATTCATAAACCATTTCAAATGATTACAAAGGAAAATAAACTCGTTAATCAAAGTGGAAAACTGATTCGTTTCAAATTTATGATAACGATTTTTTTGTCGGAACTTAATACTTATGTATGCGAATTATGTGGCGCATAGGGAGCTACTATGCGGTTTATATACAGATTATATGATCCGCGTGATCGCATGATTGCGTAACATAACAACACGGAGAGCGAAGAGCCATTAAATGTGATATTCCGTTCTTATATATGAGTTAGCGGAGAGGATTTCTGAGAAACGCATCAAATTACAGTAAATCTTATGCAGGTGCGAGATAAGGTTGATGCTTGTCTGTCTTATATATATATATGTCGGATCGACAAGAAATAGACCAACAAATAGACAGAAATCCTTTGCTTCCACGCTATCATCAAAGGTTCTTGGAAAACACACGTGGGCAAGAGTCAAACAATGGGAACGTCTGTTTCTTCCCAAAAGGCGCGAACGTAAGCCCTTATCAACGAAAGGACGCGCGGAGAAGGCGTCTTAAGATTTGGCGCGAAGTCCTACGTCACAGGAACTACGTATAAAAGCGAGCTTCCACTCACACTCACTCTCACTCGTACTCACATTATCGAACGTGAGCAACACGTCCACCAACCACCTTCCGGCCCCCTTGCCGGGGGCGCGGCCTGCTACTTTCTTCAAGGCCTACAATTTATCATCAAGTAAGATCTACAGACCACCTGCAGAAGCAATCCTTCGAGGCCCAACCGGAATCGTTTCGGGCCTGCGGTTTGCCGGTCGGCCTTCAAGTTTCTCCACATTCCTCGAGATATATTCAGCACCACGGGCCTGCGCCTGCAAGATCACTGAAAACCGTCCTGCACCTCGAGAAGTAACATCACCTCAGGCTTCCGAACGAAGCCTACATCCATCATCTCAAGAGGCTTAACGGACAACGACAACTCGAATCTACGTTAATAGGTTCGTCTTCAACCCGCCTTCAACAGGGTTACATCGTCCTAAGATAAGTACCTCCTATTCTAAGTACTCTTGTGAAGCCTACATTAGCCTACCGCCGAACGGTAGGCTATACTCCCAAAGTGTGTATTTAAGCGTTCCAACTGACTCTCGTGAAAGAACGCAGTAGGCCTGTTCTCCAATTCAAGTGTCATTTCAATACCGTAATTCCGCGTATCATCCGTTATTATGTTCAATTCATATATTTATGTGTTAACTAAATATTCTCTTGACGTAATCACTTAACATCACATAATGGTCTTATGTATAAATGATATTTGTGTAATCATTGTCAAGGCATTTCAATCCATTATTATTAGGCCGCATCAATTATTCTATGTGCATCCATGCAATCATTTAGCCTACTTAATCAGTGTCACGTATTCTATTCAATGTACCAACACAACGTGCATTCTTTATATCATTTACTAGGCCCATTCAATGTTCCATGCCGCATGCCATTTACATACCATCGATGAGTACATTACTTATTACGTGTCAATTAAGCTATTAACATTTCATCTTATTAGAAGTCTATGTCATAAGCATAACGTAAAACTATCAATTAATTATTGTCAATTCTTTGTTATATCACAGTGAATAAATAACGGCTTTATTTTCATAATAAAATATAAAACCCATAAGGTGTCTTTCATAACCTTAACATTAATTTGCTTGGGTGTAATCCAAGCTGGTGACCCTCGCTGCCATTTCGGTCACTTCCAATAGTATGGTGGGCCTAATCAAATAGCCACTTATTCCAATCGGTGATACTGTATGACATCATAAAGTATCAACCCAGCTTTTCATTAATAAGCAATCAGTCATTGCCTTAATTAATCATAGCATACAATTAAATTATTATCACCTTAAACGGCTAAACTAGGTCCAATATATATATATATATATTATATAATATATTATATATATATATACACAGGGTGTTTCAGGAGGAAAGGTCAATACTTCGGGAGGTGATAGTATCGGTCATTGTGAGAAAAAGTTCATATGAACGTGTGTCTAATTCTGAATGGTTACGGAGATAGAGCTGTTTGAATCTGATGCGCGAGCAGCTCTTCCTCCCCCGCGGTGGATCCCATTCAATGGCCACCAAGGTCTCCAGACCTCTCTCCGTTAGATTTTGTTTGTGGGGGTGGATGAAAAGTCAAGTTTAACAAAAGAAAGGTGGATACACGAGACGAATTGCTCGCGCGCATTTGTGATGCTGCTGCCCGCATAAAGGAACGTCAAGATCAACTCAGACGAACAACACGCGATCTTCGCACACGAATTGCAAAGTGCATTGAGGTTGACGGTGAGATTTTGCGAAAACGCATTGTAAATTGTAACAAATATGTCATTTCTGTATCTGATACCATTCAAAATGCCAATGTTTAAACATTAAATGTTAGAAACAGTAATTGGTTTCTCTTTTTTGATTACCATTAACAATGCTTTTGTATTTGTAGATTCAAACAGCTCTATCTCTGTAACCATTCAGAATTAGACACATGTTCATATGAACTTTTTTTTCTCACAATGACCGCTACTATCACCTCCCGAAGTATTAACCTTTCCTCCTGAAACACCCTGTATATATATATTATATATATATATATATATATATTATAGTATATATATGGGGAAAATTTATGGCATTGGTATCCAGAATACGAGTATGAAAGAGAATTAATTTATTAAACATTAGTTATTGATAAGAAATTTAATAGGTCAGCCAAGATCAATTTTCATTCTATTATCTACACACAGGGTTGCGCAACAGTCGCGCATCATAGGAATTTTCAGTGTTGACTATAATATATTATTTTTTCTTTTAGATTGGGGATGGCTGCGAAATTAACAATAGACGAGAGGGTGAGCTTGGTTTTAATGTATGGAATACCAGGTACTACAAATCGATGAATCGGTACAGATTCTAGAGCAATTTGTCTAGAAATCTTTCGAACACTGGTAGTTGGGCTACGTTGTACTTGGTCCAGTATGCGCTCCTCCACAGCAACGGGCCGTCGTGCTACGTGTTCTTGGTTACGTGAAACAATTGTGTCTGTTTCCCTTAATTTCTGGTGTGTGTGTCACTGAACACTTGCCTGTTCGGTATTCAGCGGTTCGGAAAACGTCTTCGATATTCCTCAACTGCCGCTCTGCTGTTATCATCACAGAATCCATAAAGGAAATTGTTACACAACCTAACAACAGTTTTGCTTCCCAGTAAAAACATACTGTTTTATACTAATTATAGGGTGCTGATTTCGAAAATGAACTTCATTTTTGCACGTTAGGTCAGGTTTTGTCAGAATATAATGTTTTATACGGTACTGTTTTATACTAATTTTATGATTTAGTTCATTTTACTTCAATACAAAACACCATAAATCTAAAAAGTAAAAACGCAATTATTATGTGTGCTTGATTCAAGGGGTTGCGTGAACAGTTCAGATTTTTTGTTACATCTGTGGTCTATTTACTCCAACTTCACAGCGCAGGAATATGACTCCTCTGATAAGAACAGCGTATTATCACTACTTCGGCTGTCATATGGTGACCAAGACAAAAGATGGACCCCGCATGTTTGCTGTAGTAACTGTGCAATGAATTTACGTGACTGGTTCAATGGTAGAAGGAAAGGTATGTGATTCGCAGTACCTATGGTTTGGCGTGAGCAAAAGAACCATGTTGACGATTGCTATTTCTGTCAGAGCAAAGTAGCTGGCCTTACATAAAAAACTAGGAATAAAATTGACTATCCTGTGGTAGCCTCTGCCATCAAAACCTGTTCCTCATAGTGATGAGCTTCCGATTCCAACATCACCAGCAGATAAGAATCTTCTGCCCAACATCATCTGAAGAGAAGCATTGTCAGAACGAGCAAATGAATCTTCTGATACAGAGTACTGTCCAGAATCTTCTTCTGAACCACATTTCATAACTCAGCAAGACTTGAATGACTTGGTTAGGGACTTATATCTTTCAAAGGGCAAGGCTGAACTTTTAGCTTCGAGACTTAAGGAGTGGAACTTAGTTCAGGGTGATATGCGCATTACTTCTTTCTCAGAAAAGCTCCGACATATCGTGCTACTTTCAAATTGTAAATCAGCTATGTTACTGCTCAGATTTGGAAATTTATCCTCGTATTTTAAATAGAACATGTTCCAGACGAATGCGTCTGTTCATTGACTCTAGTAAACGGAGTCTTAAAGCTGTTTTGTTACACAATGGGAACGTTCACCCAAGCATTCCAATTGGACACTCAGTTCATCTCAAGGACACATGAGAACATGGTAATACTTCCTGAATGCAATCAAGTATGATCAATATAAGTGGAAAATTTGTGGTGACATAAAAGTGGTAGGACTTCTCCGGGGAATGCAGGGTGGCTTTACCAAGTACATATGCTTTCTGTGTTTATGGGACAGTAGAGCAACACAGCAGCATTATATAAAGAAGGACTGGCCACCACGTGAAGCTTTGTGCCAGGACAACATACTATGAAGTATGAGCCATTAATTGATCAAGAAAGGATTATTTTCCCCCCTCTGCATCAAACTAGGGTTGATAAAGAACTTTGTCAAAGCGCTTGACACAGAAAAAGCTGCATTCAAATATTTGCATTCAAAATTTCCTAGCGTTAGTGATGCGAAGATGAAAGAAGGTGTTTTTATTGGTCCCCAAATAAGGGTGCTTTTAAAGGATGAACAGTTTTTGAGCACTCAATGCAAAGGAACTAAGAGCCTGGAATTCTTTTAAGAATCTTTGTGACAACTTCTTAGGCAAAACGAAGCTCCCTCACTATGAAGCAATGGTAACCGAGCTGCTGGATGCATACCAACAACTTGGGGCTAGAATGTCTCTGAAGATCCATTTTTTGCACAGCCATCTGGACTTCTTTCCAGATAACCTTGGCTCAGTGTCAGATGAACACGGAGAGCGGTTTCATCAGGACATTGCAATGATGGAAAAAAAACTACCAAGGACGATGGGACCCTTGCATGCTTGGTGACTTTTGCTGGATGTTAAAACGGGAAGGCGCTACTGAGTATAGACACAAATCCAAGAAAACTCACTTCTAAGAAAGTGATCTATATGTAGCAGTTGATATGTAATAATGCATGTGTACGTATCCTTTTTTGTTGTTCTGTTCTGTTTTACTACAAATACAAATAAAAGTAGATTTATAAGTAGATTTTCAAAAATTTCTTCCCTCTGTGATCTGAACTTTCAAGTTTTGAGTGTATTCTGCCTGTAAACGTCTAAATAAGGGTTACAGATATCTAGATAACCTGACCCGATAGAGAAAAACTAATGTGATTTTCAGATTCAGCACTCCAAAATCAGTTTTGATCACCCATTAAATTGGGAGAAGCAGAATTTTTTTTTTTTTTTTTGGTAGACCAGTGAATTATCAGCGTATTCAGTGGGTATGAACTGTTGATTCATTTTGATTGTTCACCTTAAAGCAACAGAGTGTCTCGTACTACAGATCAGAACCAACTGAAAGAAAACTGGGTGTTAGTAGTGGTAACTTCGTTAACCGAAACTACCACCAGTGCTGCCATCTATCGAATTACACAATTAGGGATTTGTTGTTTGCACATCTTTAAACGTCCGTAGCTCTACAACGGTTGGAAATAGCACCTATGCTGTATTAACTTTTTTACTCGATATCACCCCCCTAAAGTATGGCAAA
This sequence comes from Bathynomus jamesi, assembly GCA_023014485.1. NCBI lineage: Eukaryota > Metazoa > Arthropoda > Malacostraca > Isopoda > Cirolanidae > Bathynomus > Bathynomus jamesi. Next base: position 76,298 of record JAJOZX010013350.1, on the reverse strand, counting down.
CCTGTTGTGAAACACCATATATATATATATATATAAGCAAATAACCACAGGGAAAAGGAAAAAAGAAATACGAAATCCGAGCGCTTTCGTGATATATTCACATCTTCAGGGAAAAACAAATATTATTATTTGTTTTTCCCTGAAGATGTGAATATATCAAGAAAGCGCTCGGATTTCGTGTTTTTTTTTTTTAACTTTTCCCTGTGGTTGTTTGCTTGTTAATAAGATCACGTGTTATTCTGTGATTTTACTGCATATATATATATACAGGGCGTCCCAAAAAAATGTATACACACTTTAACAGCTGATAGCTCAATTGATGTTTCTTTCTTTCCAAGTTAAACCCATTAAAATTAATAATGGCAGTCAGACTAAGCTTTGAACAAAGGAAATTCATTCTAAAATGCTACTGGAAGTGTGAAAACGCAGTTGAAGTGCAAAGACAGTTTAGGAGGAGTTTCAAACAATCCACCAACGCGACTTGCCATCACTCGAATTAGAGATAAGTTTGAAGCCGATGGAACTGTTCAGAATGTCCACAAGAAGCGTTCCGGAAGACCACGGACATCGACAAGCCCCACAAAGCAAGAAAGAGTACTGGAAACGTATCACCAAAGTCCAAGAAAATCTGTGCGGCAAGCGAGTCGTGAGGTAGGAATTTCAGAATCGTCTGTCCAACGCATTTTGAAGCGCTGTCAATGGAAAAGTTACATTCCAAGATTAGTCCATGCTATTAATGAAGATGATCCGGACCGAAGAGGGAGTATTGCGAGTGGTACTTGGCACGATGTGGATGTGGACTGGACGAAGGGGTTTCGTAGAATACCTTCCGTGTTCACCAGACCTCACACCACTAGACTTTTTTTTATGGGGATACTTAAAAGACAAAGTCTACGCTATAAAACCTGCAACAGTCGCTGAATTGAGAGCAGCCATTGAACGAGAATGCACACAAATACCAAACGAAATGTTTCGTGATGTTTGCGATTCCATTGCTTCGCGTTATCAGCAGTGCCTGGACCAGAACGGACGTCAGTTTGAAAACAGGCGTTGACAAAACAATTAAATAATGTCTGTAGATTCTATTACATTTTGAAAATGAAATGTATTTTAATAAACACTGCCTTTATAATTATTTAAAGTGTGTATACATTTTTTTGGGACGCCCTGTATATATATATATAAAATGAAAGTACTTATGAAGTAAGATTTATACTCTTTATGAGCACCAGTCTAATTAGGATATCATATGAGTTTTATATATAATATATATCTATATATATATACACACACACACACACAATTTTTTTATAAGCTTAACTGTAACATTATATTCTTGTCCATCGTCTTTGTTTTATTTATGTCATTACTCAAAATGACAGACTACGTATTGTATATGTATAAAAAGAGGATAAATCCTAATGATCTATATATATATAATATATATATATATATATATATATATGAGAGAGAGAGAGATAACAGCATTTATTTTACATCGCGACTGACAAAGAATCCTGTTCAAGGAAATACTCCCAAGATATTTTTTGTTTTTTCTTTTTTTTCTTTTCTTGTTTTGGAAGAAAAACAAACCTTAAAGTTAGTTTGGGGGAACTTTTTAGATATCGTAGACTACTCCGATAATATATGAACGTTAAAGAAATCCTTCCTCTGCAGCAGAAATAGAAATATAGAGAGCGAGAGAACATCGTATAAAATGGAGCAGTTCTGAGTTTTTTTTTTTATATAACTCGTTCGTTTCTGTAATAATAATGACTGGATTATAAACTGGTTGTGGTATCCTGACGAAGAGACGATGTTTATCCTTTTATTGGATCACCTCAATGAAGATCAGGGCCCCCAGCCTTCTTTAGTTAGATTTATAAGGCTAACTAACGAAAATATCACGACTTAACCAATCGTCAAGGGCGTACAGTTGACCTAACGATTGGTTAGGATTATAAACTGGTTGTGGTATCCTGACGAAGAGACGAGTTTATCCTTTTATTGGATCACCTGAATGAAGATCAGGGCCCCCAGCCTTCTTTAGTTAGATTTATAAGGCTAACTAACGAAAATATCACGACTTAACCAATCGTCAAGGGCGTACAGTTGACCTAACGATTGGTTAGGATTATAAACTGGTTGTGGTATCCTGACGAAGAGACGATGTTTATCCTTTTATTGGATCACCTGAATGAAGATCAGGGCCCCCCCTTCTTTAGTTAGATTTATAAGGCTAACTAACGAAAATATCACGACTTAACCAATCGTCAAGGGCGTACAGTTGACCTAACGTTGGTTAGGTTAGGTCGTGATATTTTCGTTAATTAGCCTTATAGACTAACTAAAGAAGGCTGAGGGGCCCTGATCTTCAGGTGATCTCTTTTATTTTTTGTAAAAAAAAAAAAAAAAAAAAAAAAAAGATATTTTAATATTTAATTTAACCTAAAGTGTATTTTTGCTTTGAATAGCTGTCGGGGACTTATATTTTCCTTTCAAAATTAGAGTCGAGATCTGTAAGGTTTCCTCTTTCCCGGACCGAAGAAGGAAAGACCTTTGGGAATTTTCAGTTGTATTTGGAAGCTGATAGAGGAGAGTTAAGGTTTAGAAAAGTAAAATGAGGAGGAGGAGGTTTGAATCCTTTACTCGCAGGAAGTGAGGACGAATCCTTGGGGAAAATTTCGCCTAAATTCAATTTGGTTGGTTGTATAAAATATCACTAAGAAGTCAAATCAGATTAAGATAATAGATAAGAAATGATGAAATATTTGTATTTCATCCATTGTATACAGTATATATGTTAGCGGCAATAAGCGAAATCAGGCATTAAGCTTAATGCCTAGGCAATAAGCTGAAAGCTAAGAATACATATAATCATAAGGATAATGCCTATGTATATATCTATAATAATAAATATAACCTAACCTCACCTAACCTAACATAACCTAAACACTGAAAGTGACCATTGTAACTAATGTTATTGCATTCTTAGCTTTCAGCTTATTGTCTAGGCATTAAATGCCTGATTTCGCTTATTGACCCTAACTTATACACTTATATACTCGTACACTTAGTTCTCATTGGTTGGAATTTCGTGCGATAATCGCTCCAAATCAGGGTAAGAATATTATGTAAATATATTTTTTAGGGTATCGCATTTCTGGTTAGTTACAGTACTGCAGATCATCTGTTATACAGGGTGTGTATAAAGTAACACGAGTGAAGAGACAAATCTGATTTGAATTATATTAACGTCAGTGAACATAGACAAGTAATATTTATTACACGTACTTTATAACAACTGTAGTGTACAACAGGTACTTCACAACAACTTTATAACAACTGTATAATCGATAGTATGGTTTATAAGAGGCGTTGAACATGTTTTTACGAGTTAAAAAAAACAAGTTAGAACTAGTTTAAACAAGTTCCAATCGGATTTTATCCCTTCACTTGCATTACTTCACACACACACACCCTGTATTAATTCAATAATAGAAAATACGTTCGTGTAGCATGGGAATCTCTCTCTCTCTCTCTCTCTCTCTCTCTCTCTCTCTCTCTCTCTCTCTCTCTCTCTCTCTCTCTCTCTCTCTCTCTCTCTCTCTCTCTCAATCCTTTTGGGGTTAGTCTGAAGTGGATCATGAGGATTTTGTTGGACCGATACCTCGGCGGTAAATAGAAATGTAAATATTTTGTATAAAATCACAACCAGATGTTCGAGGTCTTTGTGACGATACCAAATAGTTGACAGGGACGTGTACAGAAATTAAGGAAAAGAGGGCGGGCTCAGGAGAGGAGGGGGGGTACTGGAGAAAATTTTGGAAATACAGTGCTGAGAAATGCGTTCTGGTGACATCTGGAGCATATAACGAAGTAGCTTTAGTAATATTGAATTAACAATTACTGAAGAATTTATAGGAACAAATAGAATTATATAGGAACTATAGAATTTATAGGGGACACGCGCCCCCTTGGATACGCCCCTGGTTGATGTGCGATCGACACAAGTATACCTTTGGTTTGCTTCCGCTCGAATTGTTCATTCTGACCAAGGTCAAGCTTTTCACTCCGCCTTAGACCAGTTTAACGTGGAATCCAAACCACGCCCCACCGGCAGCCCAGCGTCTTTACCACAAGGCCACCCAGGGTACCCATTTATCTACCAACCACTGTCTTTATTGTGTGGAAGGATGAACAGCTGGGTTTTGCTGCGCGCCGCTGCCGTCACAGGGTCTCGATCCCGGGTCCGATAGATTGGTAGTCAGCGACGCTAACCACTACACCACCGAAGCGCGCATTATTTTTTTTTCATACAGTGATGCTATCTAGTGCACGGTCTGTGTGTGCTTAGCGTAATTGTAGTGATAGCATATCTATGGTGTGTCAATTTTAGTAAAGTCAACCATTCAAAAACTACTAATGCTCAAATGATGTCATATTATCTAGCAAACTTAGAAATATCTTTAGTGTTGTTTAAAAAAGCCATTTACCTACTTATATTTGACCATAAAGGTTTGAAATATAACCTAAATATGACTGTAGCATCGTATATCAATGTGCCATTGATATGTGTGGTCAACTTTGGTTATTTTTGGTGTGCAATATGGTTTATAAGTTTCACATAGTCACAAATGCTGGAGTTTTGATTGTGAATGCGTGTTTTCCCTCTTTTTGACAATTTTGATTACTTCGTAATGTAAATATTATGTAATTCAAATTATTCGAAATGTTATGTGTGTCCCAAACTTTCTGTATATTTTGATATGATAGATATATGAAATTGTCATTACTTTGAATAATTAAGTCTTGTACCTATAACAACACAACCTTTTATCTGAGCTTATAGGAAGATATTAAGAATTTCAATTAACTTAATTTTATGTAATCATAATCAGTAGGCCTATCCAAATTTCAATGACATTTCTTTTGTTCACAGGTCCACAGGATGAGTCAGAAAGAAATCAGAACCCGAAGCAAATCAAGTTGTCACCTAAGTCATTTGGTGGGGACTGGGAGGAAACTTCCCCCTGCTGAGTTGCCCACAGCTAGAGATCTGCTGAGATATGGTTTGTTGAGGAAAGAGATGAGTGAGGAAGACAGGAGGAATTACCCAGTTAATGACCTGATTAACAACGGTATTGTTCCAGGTACTGGCTCAGTGGAGAAAGGCCAAGGCTCTACTCACAGGACCTGTAATCAACACTGAGGTCAGGATCAGGGCTAAAGTGAAGGCACTGTGGGATGAGGCAGTGAAGGTGTCCATTGGCAATGTGAAGCTAGAGGTCAAAGATAGGTTCATGATGAAAATGGACAAATTGGTGGACATCCTGACCTGTCACTGTGTGATCAGGAGCTGCAGTGAGCTTGCTTGGATGCAACCCTGTCTGCAACAGTGAAGTTCACATTGACTGCAGCTGCAGGAGCGAGCAGAAGATACCAGTGCAGGAGCTTGCCTTCATTAAAGGCCAGAGAGAAAAGGTGGAAAGTGTGGGGGCACACCAGATGGGTCTAGCTGATGACCCTGAGACCAGGAGACAGGAAGCAGTGCTGCAGAGACAGGAGCAGAGAAGGAAGGCCGAGGAGAAGAGGAGGAGGAGGAAGGCAGAGGAGTCAGCCAAGAAAGAAGAGGAGCTGAGGGAGGAGTCACTGCTGGAGATGGAGTTGGAGGAGACTGGAGATATACTGGAGGAGGCAGGGAGGAGAGAGGATGACGAAGACTTCATACCAGAGGCTGCGACAACTTCTTCCTTGCCTGTGGCTAAGAAGAAGAAATACAACACTGAAGATATCACCAACATAGCTCTGGCTAGCTTGAGACATCACACTGGGCTGAGAGAGACTGCAGAGATTGTCACTGCTGCCTGGATTGATGCTGGTCTTATCACAGAGTTTGACACAGCACTGGTGATTGACCACAACAAGGTGAGGAGGGCTCAGGAGAGACTGACTAAGGAGCTGGTCAAGAAGTTTGATGAAGAGATCAGGGAAAATGGCATCACCTGTATCTTCTTTGATGGGAAAAGAGATGACACCAAAGTGATGATGGAAGCTGAGGGCAGTGACAGGCAGTTTCCTGGCCTCATTCAGGAAGAACACTACACAGTGTGCAATGAACCAGGTGGGAAATATCTGTGGCATTTTGTACCAGAGGAAGCTGCAGAGAGAGAAGTCATGCTGAGGTCATTGCTGATCATCTGGTGAACTGGCTAAGAGAGAGGGCAGACCAGACCCTTTTGGCCATAGGAGGTGACAGTACTAATGTGAATACTGGCTGGGAAGGAGTAATGCATTATGTGGAGGCCAAACTTAGCAGGAAGTTGGTGTGGATTGTCTGTGACTCGCACACTGGGGAGCTGAGTCTCAGACACCTGGTGACTGCACTGGATGGCAAGACATCGAGCAACAATAAGTGGTCTGGGCCCCTAGGGAAGATGTTAGACACTGCTACTGAGCTGGAGATCAACCCAGATTTCACGAGGATCACTGTTGGTCCTCCTCTACCCCATCTCAGTCAGGAGGTAGTCAAGGACCTCAGCACAGACCAATCATATGGTTACAGAATCATCACTGCCATCAGATCGGGAGAGGTACCTCAGAGTCTAGCTCTCCTGGAGATTGGGCCAGTCTGTCACAGTAGGTGGCTCACCACGGCTCTCCAGTTCTGCAGATTGTGGATTTCCAAACATGGGTTGAAGGGTAGGAACCTGAAGAATCTGAGGATAATTATGGAATTCATAGTGGGAGTCTACATGCCAAACTGGTTCAACATCAAGTTAAATCACAGCTGGGTGGAGGGTTCCAGGCATGTACTGTACCAGCTGGAGCTGCTCAGAAGTCAGAAGAAGGAGGTGATAGGAATAGTGATGCCTACAGTGAAGAGATCAGCCTGGTATGCACACTCTGAGGCGGTAGCCGGACGGGATGCCGAATGCACTTTCGCCGAAAGTCAGGAAGCCGAAGCCAAGACGCCGAAAGGACATGAAGCCGAAAGGACATGAAGCCGAAAGGACATGAAGCCGAATAGACATGAAGTCGAATGGACATGATATATATATATATATATATACCTAACCTAACCTAACCTAACCTAAGCCTAAACTGCTACAAAAACTTAGAAGCGAACAGGCATTTAATGAAATTTTGATTGAACAGGCGTCTATAGGAATGGACGTTTCCAAGCCTAACAAAAAGTATGACGCCATTAACGAAAGAATAAAATCCATTTTCAGTTCGTATAATAAAGAAGAAGGATTGGCTTTCCTAAGAGCATTAGCTTACAATTTTTAAATCATCCTCTAATAGTTTTTTTTATTTCTTAAATATTCCAATTATATATTTTAATATTAATTTATTAAAATAATTGTTTTACAATTAAAAAATCATCCTTTGATAGTGTTTTATTTCTTAAATATTCCAATTATATATTTTGATATTAATTTATGTCCATTCGGCTTAATGTCCATTCGGCTTCATGTCCATTCGACTTCATGTCTATTCGGCTTCATGTCCATTCGGCTTCATGTCCTTTCGGCGTCTTGGCTTCGGCTTCCTGACTTTCGGCGAAAGTGCATTCGGCATCCCGTCCGCACACGCTCTGGTGAGGCTGTGCTCCAGGCCATGCTGTGCAGTGAGGTGGAGGAGGAGAGGAGGGAGGCAGTGAAGAGGATACTGGAAATCAGAGGTGAAGGAGATGAGGAAACACAGGTAGGAGACTGCAGTGTCAGACCCAGGAGGACTCCTGACATCAACCCAGATGCCACCAAACTCTCGGAGCTTATTGACTGGAACTCTAGCGTCACTGAGCCTCCTCTGACCTGCTCCTTCACCACTGCTGCAATCAAAGAGTTTCTGGATAGACCAATGGAAGTTCCTGTATGGCCCTCACACACACAGTCAGTAGAGAGGTGTGTAACGATGACAACTGAAGCAGCACAACATGTTTACTCACAAGAGAGGAGGGAGGCGTACATCAGTGGCCAGGTGGCCAGTAGGGAGCTCATGTCCAGGAACAAGAGCAAGGCAAACATGGCATCCTTGGTAAAGTTCAAGAAACCTACCTATTATTGAAATACAATCAAAATGTCTTTAATTGTATGTAATGTATGTAAAATGTAGTTATATACAATGAAAAAAATACTTGCAAAAATTACTGATTTTTCGTAAACTTCAACTTCAAATATAAGTAGCTAGGAGTGGTCAAATCTGGATTTTAAAGCCATATTTCGATTTAGCACATTAAAGTGCATCATTTGGTCACTAGTAGTCTTTGAAAATCTAAAGATTTCACTTTGCTCTCTAAAATTGACACACCCTATTATATATTCTTTCCTTTCCTGTAAAATTTCCTTGGCTGCTTTTCCAGAGTTAGGGTAATTTTTCAACCTTTTTTCGTACCGAGGTGGGTACGGGGCGGAGGGTGGGGAGAGAGCCTTATGCTTTTCTATTCAGTTTTCTACTGCTGCTAGAATAGTTAAAACATAAACCGAGTGGACCGAAAGGTTTTTTTAGGCTTCCTCTTGTCCTTGTAACTCTCTCTCTCTCTCTCTATTATGTATGACGGGATTCAACCACTAAGCACACCACGAGGAGATAGGATGCATAAATCGGACAACATAAATGGGTAGTCAGCCATTGTAGGAGTGGCAGGGATGCAGGCCAAGGGTTGAGGGATCAAACCCTCATTGTGTTGTCGGCGTATATTTGTATATATACACACCTGGTAACCTGGTAAAAGTTCCGTGCGTCGGTCTCTCTTTACACGAAAGTCAAGTGGGTGTTCCCACCTCTAGACCTGGCCTGATGGAGGAGCGAGTTGCTTTCTTGTAATCTCCATCGGACATAGCCAGGCACACCCGGCTCATCTGGTACCCTCCTGAGCCAGGCATTTAATCTTCTTTTGAAGATTTCAACTTTTGACCCCTCTGATGTTCCTGAGGTCCTTTGGAAGTTAGTTAAAAAGTTTTGGCCTCCCGACAACCAAGCCATTTTCCTTCAATGTTAAGGATGTCCCTTGTGGGGCCTTTAGTTTGGGAAAACTACACATTCTACCTTTCCTATTTTCCAGTGTTGTTTGGATGGTTACTGGGTTTAGTTTGAGGTTAGGTACCAGTTTTTCGACCATTTTTAATGTGTAAATTATAGTGTACCTCTCTCTCTTCTTTCCATCGCATACGTATTTAGTTTACGGTCTCCCTGTAGTTGAGGTCTTTTCAGCCATCAATCTTGGCTGTGAAATTTCTCTGGACTACTTCTAGTTTATTAGTTTCTTCTTGTTTTTTGTATGGGGATGTCAAGACTGAGCAGTATTCAAGTTTTGGTATGATCCTTGTTTTTAGCAAGGGAATTCATTACTTTCTCATCCCTTGTTTTAAAGGTTCTCAGTAGCTGTCCCGTAACACTTTTTGTTTGTTTATCGCTATCTGATTCTGCGTTCAAGTTTTGCGACATCGGTCATTACCCCTAAATCTTTTGCTTTCGTGCTTCTCTAAATTTTTTGTCTATCTGGGGCATAGTTTGCTGTCTAAGTTCTTCATTTGTTCCATATCTTAAGAGCTGAAATTTCTCGGTGTTAAATTCATGTTATTGTCTTCTGACAATTTGTGTATTCTGTGTATTGTGTCCCTCTTTTAGGCTTCTATCTCTGCATTGCCGATTTTTCTGCTGATCTTTGTATCGTCAGCAGAGGATGTTATCCTACTGTTGTCGTCTACTTCACTGTCTATGTCTGTCTGCATAATAGACATAGACTGTGGAATTGAGCTGCGTACTCCCAATTCTAATGATGTTATTCCCACGAGTTTCACTAAGTTCTTCATTTGTTCCATATCTTAAGAGCTGAAATTTCTCGGTGTTAAATTCATGTTATTGTCTTCTGACAATTTGTGTATTCTGTGTATTGTGTCCCTCTTTTAGGCTTCTATCTCTGCATTGCCGATTTTTCTGCTGATCTTTGTATCGTCAGCAGAGGATGTTATCCTACTGTTGTCGTCTACTTCACTGTCTATGTCTGTCTGCATAATAGACATAGACTGTGGAATTGAGCTGCGTACTCCCGATTCTAATGATGTTATTCCCACGAGTTTCACTAAGTTCTTCATTTGTTCCATATCTTAAGAGCTGAAATTTCTCGGTGTTAAATTCATGTTGTTGTCTTCTGACAATTTGTGTATTCTGTGTATTGTGTCCCTCTATAAGGCTTCTATCTCTGCATTGCCGATTTTTCTGCTGATCTTTGTATCGTCAGCAGAGGATGTTATCCTACTGTTGTCGTCTACTTCACTGTCTATGTCTGTCAGCATGATATACCATAGACTGTGGAATTGAGCTGCGTACTCCCGATTCTAATGATGTTATTCCCACGAGTGTCATTTTATGTGCTATTGTGTCATAATCAACTTATCGAATGCTTTAGCAAAATCACTGTATATTACATCGTAGTTATCAATGCTCTCAATACGTTTATGATATTGTTATAGTGCTCTATTAGTTGTGGTAGACACGGTCTTCTTGATCGGAATCCGTGCTGATTCTCACTGAATCTTTCGTGTCTCCAAAATTTCATATATTTTCTTCCTGACTTCTTTCAAGTATTCTAGTGAGACGTGATATTAGTGACAACGGTCTATAATAATTCTTTGCTTGAGACCTATCCCCACCCCCTTTACATATAAGAACAATATTCGCTCTTTTTAGTATGCTCGGTATTCCCTCAGTGTCCATGGATCTTCTCCATATCCACATATCCAATAAAGGGGTGTAGCTAATTCGTTCTTTCAGTTTTTAATCAACAAGACATTCCATTTGTCCTGGCCTGCAGCTGAATGTGATTTCATTTGTCCTATAACTTTCGCTATATCTTCTGCGGTAAATTCAAAATTAGTTATACATTCCTCGTGTAATTTCTCTTCAAAAAAGGTATTTCTCTTAGTACTGTTTTGTCTCTATTTGGGGTACTGAAAGCTGATTCATATTGAGCTCTCAATATTTCAGGTATTTGTTTTAGATCATCGGTTAGCTCATTATTTTCTTTCCTTAAGGATGCGATAATGGTCCCCGTTTTTGTTTTTCTTTTCGCGAAGCTATAGAATATTTTGAGTTATCTTTTATTATTTTTACCACTTCTTCCTCCTCTCTCTCTGTTTGGCCCTTAATTAGTGCTTGCATTTCCCTGTCTATACTTTTCAATTTAATTGTATCACGTTTTTGGTGTAGTTGTCTGTGTAATTAACCAATTAGTGTTCAACGTCACTTCACTGATTTTGTTCTGGCTAACGCCAGACGATTATATTTAGTCTCGGAAAAAACCTCCGGGCACTAATGGGTTAAGCAAACATCTATTTATTAATTTCGTCGCTACTCTCCTACCCTTGCGGAGTATTGTTCGCCTTTGTCTCTCGAAATAGTTCCTCTTTCCCTTTGGCTTTACTTTCAAGACATATTTTTCTAAGATTTCCAGCGTCTTTTTTCCAAGGTTATTATAATTTCTTCGGTTGTTTATTCCTCTAAGAATGTTTTCCACATTATTTGACCCATATGGGATCTGATTTCTTCCCAGTTTATAGTCTTAGAGTTTAGATTAAAAATCTCAAATTTGTTTCTTTTTCTCAGTATAACTATTTCCTTTTACAGTAGTATTCTCGCCATATTGGTGGATACCTCGATAATGTTGTGGTTTGAGATATTTGTTGGTGTTATTTTTATATCACTGATTAAGTTGGTGTTATTTGTGAATACTACATAAATCCAAACGGTTATTTTTTTCTGGTATTATTTGTTATCTCCTGTATTAAAATAAATTAATTTGTTTGAGCTATCAACATTTTTGGTTGTTCCCCTTTTTCAATGTGTATATATATATATACATACACACATTTCTTCCCAGTCTTCTGTATTTTATAAATGGGAAATTAAAATCCCCGCATATTCGGGGATGGAGTGTTTAAGGACTTTATTAGGTTTCTAATGTGGGCAATGGCTTCAGATAATTTTGCAGTTGGGTTTTTCGTAGGTCTATAGATGACACTTAGTATCACGTTAAGTTTTTCAATTTTTACCGCTAAGAGCTCCACGTAGCTGTTTGATTTACTTATTATTGTCTCTGTCATATGGCTCTCACGTGTGTGTATATATATATATAACACAGCCACCTTTTCGTCTTTCTGTTCTGTCAGCTCGTAGTACGTTGTCACTATCAACTTTATTCTTTTACCTATGCAGTATTTGCAGTTTTCACACTCTCCTTGGCAGTCGTTAAGATGTGTTTCTGTGAGACATGCGATGTCGGTCCTTCCTTGTCTCTTCCGTAAATACTTTATCTATCGTGTGGTTCAGTCTTAGCCCTTGAATATTTGCCAGGACTATATTTATGTGTCCTGTTTTGAGTTGTCCTTTTCCAGTCTTCCAAATTTAATTTCCCTCAGTGGCGCGTGTTTTTAGTCCTATGGTCCTCCATGAAAGCTCCGTTTCCGGTTACCTATTCTAGTAGCTTCTCGCTTGGTAATGGTTCGGCTCGGAGGTTCTCAGCTGTGTCGACTGTATGTGTTGAATGAGACTTAGTAACCGTATTGTGTCTGCGATGTCGAGAAAATTTGCTCCTTGGTTTGTATTCATAGGTTTCTTGCCATTTTTCCTATTGTCCCTATTGTTTCTATAAGGAGGTGATAATAGTAGCATTTCTTATTATATTTGCAGACCCCCCCCCTCTGCCTTCTATATATATATATTACTATATATATATATATATATATATATATATATATATATATAAGTAATTTAATTCATGATATCAACTATGGAATATTGAATAGATTTTATTGCGAAACTTATTTCAAACTAATTTAGAAGGAGGGGCCAAGGACAAAAGCCCGCAAAAATGCCCTTCCATAGAAAGAGAAGATGAGGACAAAAAATACAAATATTTTGCTAATTTTTAAAAAATTTAAAAGAATGTGTAGTGTGTAAGATGCATGTATGTGTAAGTCATAAATAGAGGGAGAAGTGTGTGTGTGTGTGTGTGTTGAGAGCATGTTGAACTGCTCATGGGGTAGATGAAACACGATAAAAGATCAGCTAAGGAGGAGAGTAACAGGAGAAACGGGAGTTCCAGTACTCCTTGTTTCCTACCTAACGTTCCCCCTCCATCCTCAAGGAGGAGTCCTTGTTGAAGTAATAAATGTAATAAAAAGTAATAAAATAAACTGGAAGTTATTGCATGACGAGTCTGTCCACCAGATGTTCCAAACACACACACTCGATTCACGATGGAAAATCAGCAGTTCTGAAACGAAAAAAAAAAGCTTTCATCAAAAACTTTTTTTGAGGGGAAAAAAATTCGAGGATTTTCCTTCAATGCCTCAAATAGCGAAGGTTCTGTAAATTTTTTTCTGTACCACTGTTTTTATTAAGAACCATTTCAGAACACATGTTTAGAACTTGTACATATACAGACACGCTTCATTAGAACGGTTGCTCAGAACCCCCTGTGGAGCAGTCGTGGCTCGATATGTTTGTTTTCTTAGGTCTGTGTAAACCCAGGGGAAGAAGGGGGAAAAATTCGGCCATTATTGATGAGAATTTCAGAACGAAGCGAAAAACATCAAGAAGAAAAGGGGAAAGAATTTCCCAATTTATTTATTAATTATTTCTTTAATTGGGAGTTATTTGGGCTTCTTTCCCCCCCTTTATTTATAGAATTTGTTTTCAACACAGCCAATTTAAGTCTCTCTCTCTCTCTCTCTCTCTCTCTCTCTCTCTCTCTCTCTCTCTCTCTTATATATAGATATATATATATATATTATATATATATATATAAACAATACATCCATTAGTGTACACTCAACAACTACAAAGTAAATATACGACCAAATATTAAAATTACACATACGTATCTTTGTTTACTTTAAAGTATCAGATTTTGGTAGTCTGTCAAAATAATAAAGTAACCCCTAAAAAAAAGCTGAAATTAGAAAATGAAAAACGAACCAGCTTCAATGGAGAAAATTCAATGTTATTGTAGAAAATGAGATGTCTTGTATTGAATTACCATTAATTATAATATATATATATGAAAAGAATGACGCTTGCGTAGAAGAACGTTCCGCACAAGATGAGGAGGGAGAACGAACAAATGAAAAATGAGGTAACCACCCGGGAATCGAACCCAGGATCTTCCGATTGCCGGTCAAATATGCTATCCACTACACCATGGGCCTCGATTAATCAGAAGTCGTAATTCTCCTACATACGAGCAGAAACCAATGCCCTGAGGTGGCACCTTCGCATGCCGTACATATACATATACCGTACAACCGTACATATACATATATATCCCAAAAGTTATGCACATTTAGGCCTTATGAAGGCCATGGACCTATTCCTATACCCGTACAGTATACCTATACCCCTGGTGTAGGGTAAGAGACTCTAAAGCGTGTGAGCATGGGTTGAATAATTTTTGAATAATTTTCAAGTCCGATGTACTTTTTAACCTCTTGTGAATAAGCATATTTCATGCAGCAATAAGTACATTACAGCTTCCGTCGTCTCCTACTGGCGTTTCCCAGATTTTGATATATTATATTAGGCTCAGAACTTAAATATAAATTATAAATAAAAATGATGCACACACACACACACACAACACACACACACACAACTGTGGCTATTTTATAAAACCACATTTTCATATTTTCCTCTGTGGATGGCAACATTTAACCTAATTAATTTAACCCAATCTAACAAAACCTAAGCTAACCTTTCGTAACCTAACCTAGCCTTCATTATATTCCTTTTTTCCTGATAGTCAATGATTTAAAAAAAGTCTGAAACTATGTCGACATTGCTAATGTCCCTACAATACGTTCGTGTCGCGATGAACTCGGTGTGTATCAAAGATTATTGCGGTTTCGTAAGGTAGCCACGAACACACACACACACACAAACATGTCTTTGTCATTATGTGTGTGTATGTGCGTCTTAAGGGTAGGGCTGGGCATCCAGGATCCCGGGATATTATTTCACCACATACTCAAGCGTAGGGCTGGGCATCCAGGATCTCGGAGGAAGTAAAGTAGACAGCTTATTTCAGCTCCCCTGTTTTTTTGAACTTTGAAAACCGTTTTCGCTTGAGTATGGGGTGAAATAATATCCCGGGATCCAGGATGCCCAGCCCTACTCAAGCAAAAACGGTTTTTAAAGTTTAAAAACCAGGTGAGCGAAAATTTCAGTCGTGGAAAGCAGTTGCATGAAATAAATATATCATAATAAAATTGCGTTTAAAAGTCTACCCTCAAATGAGCTGTCTACTTTACTCCCGGGATCCCGGATGCCCAGTCCTACTTACGGGATCACAACGATCTTCAGGACACACACACACACACACACACACACACACACACACACACACACACAGCCCGTCGTGACACAAACATGCGTATCTGTATTCCAATATTTGCGGTATCATGGTGACTCATCTTTGTAAATATTTTTTTATTATGAAAAAAGGGCATATAATTAAGGTTACGCTCGGTTAGGTTAAGATTACGCTAGGTTAGGTAGGTAAGATTAAATTGGCTTTGGTTAATGTTGTTAATTTTTTAAAATTGGCCGAGTGTCGCGATATAGAATTGAATATAGGAGACAGTATGAAAATGTCGCGGTTTTGTAGAGAAGCCAAATGTGTGTGTGTGTGCAATATATATATATAGACGATATATATATATATATATATATATATATATATATATATATACTGTACAGGGCTATTCAAAATGATTCATCCGATTTCAACTGAGAATACTTCCGTACCTATCAACCGTGCATCAACTGGGCATACACCACATGAAAGAGGAAATCTCCGAGTTTTACAAGATCACCGCGAGAGGGCTCCAAAGTCACGCCGTGGCCTAGCCTAGCAACAAACAGTCAGTGTGAAAATGGCGTCCGCACAGCAGAAGGCGTTTTGTGTGTTGCAGTTTTCGAGCTGTAAATCGGTAGTCACAGTGCAGCGTGAGTTTCGTCGACGTTACAGAACAGATCCACCGGGTGCTCAGAGCATCCGTCGGTGGTATCGGCAGTTCGAGGAAACAGGATGTTTGTGTAAAGGCAAGTCCACAGGACGACCGCGCGTGTCTGAGGATAATGTGCAAAGAATCAGAGTTTCCAACGTAGCCCGAGGAAATCAACAAACCGCGCCAGTCGAGAATTGGGACTTCCTCAGACGACTGTTTGGCGTGTTTTTGAGACGGCGCTTGCATATGAAGCCATACAGGTTGCAACTGTTGCAGGCTCTACGGCCGGGGTACAAGTTAAAACGACAGAACTTTTGCGATCTTATGCAGGAGGCTATGGAGGATGACGAATTTGCTCCCCGCCTGGTGTTCAGTGACGAAGCAACTTTTCATTTAAGTGGCAAGGTGAACCGTCACAACCTTCGCATATGGGGCACGCAACAACCACATGCAACAATCGAGCACGAGCGCGACTCACCTAAAGTTAACACCTGTGCCATTTCCCGGGCAAAGGTTTACGGCCCCTTCTTTTTCATGGAAAACACAGTGACTGGTCACTCCTATCTGGATATGCTGCAGAACTGGTTATTTCCCCAATTGAACGAAGATTCCGGTGACTACATTTTCCAGCAAGATGGGGCGCCGCCTCATTGGCATTTGGATGTTCGCCGTTTTCTCAACGAAGTGCTCACTCGCCGTTGGATTGGTCGCAGTGGGCCCCATGACTTGGTGCTCCACATCTGGCCCCCTAGGTCGCCGGATCTTACACCGTGCGACTTCTTCCTTTGGGGGTACGTTAAGGATACTGTGTACGTGCCACCGTTGCCCACATCTTTGGATGAGCTCCGAACTCGCATTGTTACTGCCGTAGAGTCAGTGACAGTGGACATGCTGGAGCGAGTATGGGAGGAATTCGACTATCGTGTCGACGTTCCTCGTGTAACTAGGGGAAGTCACATAGAGCATTTATGAGGTGAGAGACAAAATTTGGACAGTTTTTCTTTTGGTTGATGTATCACAAATCACTCTGTATTTGTAACATTAAAAAATATTCTCATTTGAAATCAGGTGAATCATTTTGAATAGCCCTGTATATATATATATATATATATATATATATATATATATATATATATATATATATATATATATATACGTTGAAAGCCTCAATGTTTGTTTTGAGAATATTTTATTATGATTTTCTTTATTCCACAATCAATGAGCGGAAATAATGACTTTCCTTTTCAAAAAAGCATTTTTTTTCTAGCTAAAAATTGTTTTAAATATATATATATATTATATACTCTTATATCAAATGTATATGAAGCTCATAATGGAGACCACAGTATTTATTTTACATAACATAAATGTCACAAATAATGGTGTTATATATATATATATATATATATATATATATATATATTACAGGGTGGCCATAAAGTCTGGAAATAGACAGGACATTTTTTTTTCAGAATTGTAGGTTATTTGTGACGGAGAAAAAAATTATCTTAATAGTTCGTTTCCAGACTTTATGGCCACCCTGTATTTATATATATATATATATATATATATATTATAACTTCGGTTAACCTTCGTTTTGCTTCCGCCCGAATTGTTCTTTCTGACGAAAATCAAGCTTGTCATTCCACCTTAGACCTACAGTACAGTTTAACGTGGAATCCGAACCACGCCCCAACAGCAGCCCAGCGTCTTAACCACTAGGCCACCCAGGGTACCCATTTATCTACCAACCACTTTTTTTATTGTGTGGAAGGATGAACAGCTGGGTTTTGCTGCCCGCTGCCTGCCCTCATCGGGTCTCGATCCCGAGATCGATGGATTCGTAGTCAAGGACGCTAACCACTACACCACCGAGGCGCGCATATACAGGGTGTTTCATAACATGTGGGACGCACTTTCAGGTTGGATTCAGGACCTGAAAACAATTGAAAAAGCTTATATAAACATCTGCCCGAAATCGCTTTGTTTCCGAGTTACAGCCCGTTTTTGTTCCAGCAATTCTTTCCGCAAACTATTTACAAACACTGCTTGCCGACAATGTTTGTGAGTGTGTACGAAACTTATTTCATGTATGGCCTTGCCGATTGTAATGTTTCGTACACTCTATGACATGTTTCAATATAGTTGAGTGTAGAGCCATCAGTCAGTCAGAGGTGCATCGCGGTGTTTCACTGTTCGTATTCGTAACTTCTTACCGTGAATAAGTGCAGTCCAGTGGAAAAAAACCTTAAAAGTTTTTGTGCCATTCAGTGATAGTGTGCATTTGAAGTGAGAATGGAGGCTTATTCAAACAGAGAAATGGCAGACATGCATCGCGCGTATAGACTTGCCGAGTGTAATGCGGCCGCAGCAAGACGTCTGTATGCGGAAAGGTTTCCGAATTGCCGTCTGCCAGATAAGAAGACCTTTCAGAGAATAGACGAGCGTCTTGGTGATACAGAATCATTCATCAAGCGAGTTTCAGATGGTGGTAGACCAATCAGCGCCAGAACTGTTGAGTTGGAGGAGCTTGTCCTGAATCGCGTGGAGGAACATCCTGGTGTCACCAGCCGAAGGATAGCAGCAGCAGAGAATGTAAGATACACAACTGTGTGGAGAATTTTACGGGAACAACAGCTTTACCCATATCACATTCAGAGAGTACAAGGCTTTACTGAAGCTGATTTCCCACCACGAGAGGCTTTTTGTACTTGGTTCCTCCAACAGTGTGTTCGGGATCCTCTTTTTCTATCCTCCGTGTTGTTTTCTGATGAGGCTGCCTTCACAAGAAATGGCGTGATCAATTTTCACAACACTCATCACTGGGCCGATATATATATATATATATATATATATGATGAATAAAACCACGAAGGAAAGGAAACACAGAATGGTGCTTAAGCGCTTTCGTCTAATGACATCCTCAGGATTAGACGAAAGCGCTTGAGCACCATTCTGTGTTTCTTTTCCTTCGTGGTTTTATTCATCATAAATATTTTTCACGTGTTACTTTCGTGAAATAATTTATTTACATATATATATATATATATATATATATATATATATATATGGGATAAATTTCACACCTAAACACCTGAACGAATAAATGATGCAAACTCACAAAGAAAAGAAAAAAAAATTATTCCAAGTTTTTTCCGTGTATTCAGGGAATACACGAAAAGCCTTGGAATAATTTTTTCTTTTTCCTTGTGGATTTGCATTATATATATATATATATATATATATATATATCTGACCGGCAATCGGAAGATCCCGGGTTCGATTCCCGGGTGGTTACCTCATTTTTTCATTTGTTTCGTTCTCCCTCCTCATCTTGCGCGGAATATTCTCCTATACAAGCGTTGTTCTTTACGTTAATTATACTGCGTGTTTGCAGTTAAAATATATATATATATATATATATGCTGCAAACCCACAAGGAAAAAGAAAAACGATTCCAAGGCCTTTCGTGTATTCAAAGCTACACCTCGTCAGGGAATGAAGTTAAAAGGCGAGAAGCCCATATATATATACAACGTACAGGAAAAACAAAACAATTAGCACATACTTAACAAGGGTTAATGAGAGGCAAAAGAAATTTTAACATGATATCGTCAATTTTATAAGTCCCCGAGCTGTTATTGAAATTGTTTTTAAAATGAATAAATGCACAACACTCTTATTGAGTTAATTAAGCTGTGTGTCAAAGATTGTAAATTTCAGTTTGAAAATAAGTTTTATGTTATGTCGTTTGGATTGGCTATGGGAAATCCCCTTTCACCTGTACTAGCTAATTTATATATGGAATTTTTTGAAAGTAGAATTTTGCCTACGATTGTTAATTTTAACCTGGTTTGGTACAGGTATATAGATGATATTTTATGCCTTTGCCTAATAATTTGGATGTGGAACTTATTTCTTGGTAGGCTCAACAATTTAGCCCCATCTATTAAGTTTACAGTTGAAAAAGAAAATGAGGGAAGCCTACCTTTTCTTGATCTAAAAATTTGGAGATGCTCTAATCAGTTCAAATATGAAGTCTACCGTAAGCCTACTAATAATAACTCTTACGTGCATTTTTATTCTGACCATCATCCTTCGATTAAATCCTCTATTTTCTCTGCTATGTTTCTTCGAGCATTGAGAGTTGTCAGTCCTGAATTTTTAGATTCCGAGTTATGCAATATCATGAATATTGGTACTAAATTATGTTATCCTATTTCATTTTTAGATAACTGTCTTAAGAAAGCCAAGAATAGGTATTATAATAATGTAATTGTAAAGGAATTTCAGCGTAAAAAATCCTTAGCCTACCTTACCATGTTAATTTTCAATACCTTCCAACTGTACTTAAAGCAATTGGCATTAATGTAATCTTTAAGTATAATAATACTGTTAAATCACGCTAATAAAGAATAGCCCTGATAATGTTTTGGTTGTGTGTATTCGATCGGATGTACACAATGTAACTCAGTATATATAGGCCAAACCGGTAAAAAACGTTAGATATTAGGGTAAAACAGCATAAATATGCTTGTAGAACAGCTAGTACTTCCATTGCTTTATTTAACCATATGTATAGATGTAACCATAGCATCAAGTGGGATAGTTCTAAAGCGCTTGTTAAAAACAGAGATATAATAGAACGAAATATTCTAGAATGTGCATTTATTCATTTTAAAAACAATTTCAATAACAGCTCGGGGACTTATAAAATTGACGATATCATGTTAAAATTTCTTTTGCCTCTCATTAACCCTTGTTAAGTATGTGCTAATTGTTTTGTTTTTCCTGTACGTTGTATATATATATGGGCTTCTCGCCTTTTAACTTCATTCCCTGACGAGGTGTAGCTTTGAATACACGAAAGGCTTGGAATCGTTTTTTTTCCTTGTGGGTTTGCAGCATTCATTCATTTCACGTGTTTTATTGTGAAATTCATCCCATATATATATATATATATATATATATAACTGCAATGACCGCGCAGTATATAAATGAATAGAAACGACATAAGTGTTAAGGAACGTTTTCTGCACAAGAGGAGGAGAGATAACGAATAAATGATTGAGTGAGGTCCGTAGCATAATGGTAGAGCGTCCAACCGGCAATTGGAAGGCCCTGGGTTCGATTCCGGGCGGTTCGCCTCATTTTTCATTATTCGTTATCTCTCCTCCTCTTGTGCGAAAACGTTCCTTAACACTTATGTCGTTTCTATCATTTATATACTGCGCGGTCATTGCAGTTATATGCGCATATTCACGATTTGCGAGGGTGCCCTCTCAGGGCATTGGTTTCTGCCCTATGTGGGAGAATTTCGATTTGTGATTGAGTGAGGTCCGTAGCATAATGGTAGAGCGTCCAACCGGCAATTGGAAGGCCCTGGGTTCGATTCCCGGGCGGTTCGCCTCATTTTTCATTTATTCGTTATCTCTCCTCCTCTTGTGCAGAAACTTTCCTTAACACTTATGTCGTTTCTATTCATATATATATATATATATATACTTCTACTGTAACTTAACTTAGAAAACAAGTCTCAAATACAAAATTCCGTTTGTTAGCCTCGATATAGCGATGCAAAACATGTCTCCACTTCCCTGACTTGATTTCATCAATAAATAATTAATTGAAATGCTTTTAACACGTTCTGTTTATTTCCTTAAAAACATTCCTAACTTGTTTTCCAAATAGGTGGTAAGGTCTCTCTGTCCTTCCCTTCAAAGTCGCCGTTGTCGAGAGAGAGAGAGAGAGAGAGGTGATGAAAAAGAACTTAATTAACGACGATGCGATTGTCATAACAACATCATGAGCTTGGACGAAATTGCACTATACTCTGTATATATATATATATATGGAAACAGGAAGGTAATTGTAACGAACTGGGTCCCCACCATGCATTTACAGTCGAAATAGACACTCTGATGTAAATTTAGACGCAACATAAAAGCCGAATTTTCGAGCCGAAATGCGCGTTCAAAAGCGATTCCGCTCGAATGAATTTCACGAGATAAGACGCGTCCACACATTTTGTTTACAACAGTTCCCCTCCCCCCCGTTCGATTTCGACGTTTCATTCGACAATCAACTCTTCTTAATTGAACAATAAACGCATTCCACCCACTATATATATACACACACACACACACACTATACTATATATATATATATATAATATATATATATATAGATAAATGGGGATCATGGGTGACCTAGTGGTTAAGACGCTGGGCTGCTGGTGGGGCGTGATTCGGATTCCACGTTAAACTGTAGGTCTAAGTTGGAGTAAAAAGCTTGATCTTTGTCAGAATGAACAATTCCGGCGGAAGCTAACCAAAGGTGTGTGTGTGTGTGTACACAAACACACACACGAGTACACACACACACAAACACACACACACACACAACACACACACACACACAGTTAATGTTTACATTCATTTGCGTTCATTCATTAGCGTCGTTACTCTTCTTTTTATTCTTCAATAATTCATAGTTTACCTCCCTTATTTTACTCCATCTTTGTTTATTCCATTTGCTTCTTCCTGTTTCCTCTTTTACCCTTCCTACTCTCACCCTGTTCCCCCCACTCACCCCTATTCAAGAGCTTCCCTCGTGGGAAACGTGGAAGAACATTATTTAAACCGTTTAAGTCCATTCTAGCTTCTATACACTGGAGAATATACTGTATATATATATATATATATATATTAATCGCTTTGATCATAGTTTACTGAAGGCCGCCATTTTTTTTCTGTAAAATTGTCGATATATTTTTATTGGAAGCGTTCCCTCAAACTAAGAGGTTTTACTTGCTTGGATGATGGGCGTTTTTTATTGGTTTATATTCGAATTTAAGGAGTAAAGGAAAAGAAAAAGAAAAAAACTAATCCAGTGAATGGGAAAATTCTGGATATCGATTTTAACGGTTAGGTAAACAATTATAAATACCCTGTATTTTTTTTTCTTGCCCGTTTGTTTGTTTAAAAAATTACTTAGAGGGCTTATATATATATATATATATATTTTTTTTTTATTGGGGTTGTTTAACCTCCTTCGCAACATCTAAGGTCATATGACCGAGGGGACCTACAGCTTTACTTGGGATCCGAGGTGCCACGGGTCGCTACATAATCTGAATGCGAAGGACGGGTCTCCCATCCAATTACTACCCAGACCCAATGTTTCGCTTAACTTCGACATATATATATATATATATACACTAGTAAGTGAAGGTCTGATGTACGTTCATTTTGCATCAATGGGATTCCTTTTTACCTATGAAAATCGAGATGATGACGTTTTCTTTCGCTAAATCCATTTTTGGGGATTTGTTTTGTGGTAATTTTGATAGAAATTTCATAAGCTTTTTGGAACGTATTCCTTTATAGATTCTCAGTTCCCCAAAATTCTCAGCGAAGAAAAGCAAAAAAAAGAGATTAATGGTTCCATAGGCCTTCGGAGACCCATTATGGGCTACTCAGATTTTTAAGTTAATAATGGATGGTATGGGGGAAAGTTAATTTAGGTCCCCCTTTTTTTTTTTTTTTTTTTTTTTAAAGGTGTTCAGCTTCGCATTTTTTCTTGTTTTTTTTTTTAAATTTGTTTATATATTTTTTGTTTTTCTTTTTTCATTATTTTTGGTTTTGGTATATCAACGAGGAAAGATAAATTACTCGTAAGTAGGTATTAATCTTCTATTTCATATTTTTTATGGGCATGTCGTATAGGCTTATAAAGGAGAAATATAAAGTATAAAGGGGAACTATCTCTCTCTCTCTCTCTCTCTCTCTCTCTTTTACTCCATATATACACATATATATTAATGTTATAACAGCTTGATGGTCCTTATACAGCAAAGTATATAGAACGTTTTCTAAATACAGTAATTGCGGCGTCATTATGAGTACTAATAGTTTTGATAACATTATGGCGTCAAAAATATGGAAGCAAAACACGCCATAAAGAATAAATTGTTTCTTTTCCCGGTAATTGGTGTTGGAAAATGGTTAAATTGATACATCGGTCTCCGCATTCAGTCGACGACTTGTGTGTGTGTGTGTGTGTGTGTGTGAGAGAGCACAGAATATCAATTCTTTATCAATGAAGGCTGGTGGATGTTGCGAAATTATGGTATTTCGTGTATTCTTTACGGCTTCACATAATTTCACTGCGCCATCTCGTGTCAAATAAGCGAATTAAATTAACTGGAAATTAAATTATTCTTTTTCAAAATTGTGTTCATGGACACTCACTATTTTTTTACAACGTGACCAGAGGGCCATGACACGAAAAAAAAAGAATATGGCTTTAATTCAAACTGGATTATTTGCAAATGAGGTGAGGCAAAATATATAGCAAATTGACAAAGTCCCGACATTTTTGACAAAGTTGTGAATTAATTATTCAACGAAACACAACACTGAGGCTGACCATTCCACCTTTGACATATCGCCAGATTTGAAAGACATTCCCTTTAGGAATAGACAATGCTCAACCAAATATCGATTATTTCACGCGATGTCCGTTAGGTTTCATCGCCATTTGACAAACTTAACATGGAATTACGAAAGGTTAATACACATTATTAATTACAACAACGTATTTTAACGATTTTTAAAATACAATTGTTAAGTTACGTACACATTTCAGATTCGTAAACAATAACGTAAGTTTAGCACATAAATTTCCTAATGTACGCTACATTCTCCCAATAGCGCACTGTTTGCCCAAATCCAAATATCCTTTTCATCAGGATTTTTTTTTATACAGGAAGGAAGGGCCAAGCAAAAGTGCCCCCCCCCCCCTAAAAGAAGAAGAGAGCCAAAATGAAAGTCCAAAGTTTTCGAGATGCCTGGACACTTGTGTTTAAAAGACTGGAGGTTATAGACAGGAGGAAAGATGGATTGAGGAAGATCGAGATAGATAGATAGAGAGAGTGTGTTCCAGAGTTGACCGGTTGAGTAGATGAAGGACCCCTTGAGTTAGAGAGTTGGACAGAAAAGGAATTTGGGTTGATACCTTTGTATAATGTCTGTAATAGTTATTAATAATTTCGACTGACACGTTCGGTCTGGCCTCTAAGATTATCCGATGTTTTCCCTCTTGTGAATAAGTATCATTCCGATCTCTCTCGACCTCTTTGCTGTCATTACATCGTGTACATCACACAGCCTTCTTTTCAGCATTGCCTTCAGTACACTGAAGACATTTCCTGTAGGATTTAAGAAGGGAGATGAGGAGGCAAATGCTTTATCATTTGATGGGGATTTTGAAAGCGAGTATCATTGTGACAATGGGCATTGCGAGTGTTCCTCGCCTATAATGGCCGAGAGGGACTGGAGGAAATCAGCAAATACACATTTGTTTACGCCATCAAAACCTATCTCGTACTAAAGCACTCTTACTTTTTCACAAATCGCCATTATTAATATTCTCACTTCTTTGCCCAACAACAATCCTGTTGACTCTGTCCCAATGGCGGGCTACGTCGTACCCAATGTCGTAACACCGCTTCCCGTTGATCAGCGACATTGGGTCTGGGTAGTAGTTGGATGGGAGACCGTCCTCCATGTCCAGATTATGTAGCGACCCATGATTTGGATCCCACGTAAAGGTGTAGTAGGTCCTCTCCGTCATATGACCTTAGATGTTGCGAATGAGGTTAAACAACACCAGTCATTATTATTATTATTTTTACCGTCCCAATGGCGCTCTTTCATACGTCTGCTTCGTACAAAGGTTGCAGCCTATCTCGTCAACGTAGATTCTCGTACGCTATAATCCCTCTTGGTACATCCAGTTCGCATAATCTTGGCTGGCGTCCTCGTCGCGTGTTTCGTGTACTTGAACATTTTCAGCCAGTTTCCGGATAATTAGTTGAGCATCTAATGCTCTACTGATCGACGCATCAGACACTCGGGGTTTCCTGGGCCAGACATCTCGTATTGATGAATTCAGCACACGGAGGGTTATCAAGGGATTCGTCTCAATCATCATGAATAGGAAATCTCTCATCTCAGCTCTATGTCTACGTCCACCTGAAAGGCCTGAAAGCTATAACATGTCCGTAACTGATACCTTCCAATGTAAAGTGTCAGGCCTATCAGAGAGTACTAATACTGATTTTACACACACACACACACACACACACACACACACACACACACACAGGGTTGACAAAAGTAAATAGACACCATGATGATTGTCCTCAAGGACAAATGACAAAGTTCATCATTGGAATGCAAGAACGTGTGTCAGCTTTACAAACTGCAAACAGGAAAATAACACGATTCTAAGTATATCGATTCACTATGTCTGTTAGTATTTAGTGATTTTTAGTACCAACTAAAAAATAGTGGAAAAAACAGAAGGTGTCCTTTTGTCAACCTCGTGTGTGTGTGTGTGTGTGATGAATTTCACAATTAAACACATGAAATGAATGAACGATGCAAACCCACAGGGAAAAGAAAAATTATTTCAAGGCCTTTCGTGTATTCAGAAGTACACCTCGTCAGGGAATGACTAAAATGTTGATTATTCGTAGTTGGTTAAATCACATTTGCAGACCACTGCATTACACTATGAGCTATTAATGGCTCTATTAAAAACATAATTCACTTTATTCCATAAATTAAGTGAAAAAGTCCTGCGGACCAAGGATTAATATTGGTTTTACATTTTGATAACCAATTTGATAACCAACTACATTGGTAAATATTATATTTACCAAATTGGTTGAAAGTTTTAAGTGTGATGATTAAAATGTTGATTATTACCTCAAAATCGAGTTTTTCCTCATATTCAACTCTTGATGTTGACCAGCGTCCGTGGCTCACTGGGTAAGAACAACATTTCCTTATAAGCGAAGTGAACTGAGGTCGGGATTCGATCCCCGATGATGTTGGTTAATAATAATAATAACCCAAGAATTAGCGCAATAGGCCCGGTTCGTTTGGTCTGCCCGCTGTGTCGGATTTTGCCTCCCCTTTTCACTTATTATTGTTAACTCGTTATTAACCTTTCACTTACCTGAATAGGATTAAAAAATACAAGTGAACAACAGTGAACTTTTTTTCCGAGGAATCGCGTCTTCCGCGTTTCAGAAATTGGGTTTCGTTTATAAATTACCGTATTTCCCGGCGTATAACGTGCACCGTAATTGTTCAGTGTATAGTGCAAAAAATGTGCCACGAAACGATATACAGCCAAAATATAATAATACGACCATCCCTCCCCTACCAAAAATGTGTACCATCGCCGTATAACACGCAGGGTGATTTTTGGAGTATTTTTGGGGATAAAAAAAGGTGCGCGTTATACGCCGGGAAATACGGTATGTAATGTAATTTTGGGTTAGGTTTGACTACTCTTCATCTATACCTTTATCTTGGTTAAGAATGGCACTTATAGAGGGGACTCCCTTTTACTAAAATTTCCAAAGGCCTTCATAATAGGTTAGGTTTCTTAATATTTAAGGGGTTAGCCTTTTGTGACCCTGGTGAATGGGATCCAATAACATTAAAGTAACCTGCAGTTATGCTATTATATAACATTAACTTATACCTAATTATACACACACACACACACACACACACACAAACACACACACACACACACACACTTTTCCTAGTTCCCCCTAAAATAGAGTAACCTAAAAACTTTCCTATTTCTCCCCTTACGATTCTGTACGCGTATTTCATGCCCGTTCTTTATACTTTAACGAGAGAGAGAGAGAGAGAGAGAGAGAGAGAGAGAAGAGAGAGAGAGAGAGAGAGAAGAGAGACTTAATTAATACATTATCAATATATGATCTTGATTCAATTCAAATTAAATATATTATTTTACATCAATAAACATACTATTTAATTGGCAATAATTATTAATTACAAAAGTTTTCCAGTGCACAATTTCTTTTTAATTACTTTGGTTCTTATAAAATTGAAACTTTGGCTATTCAATTAAGTTTAAATATGCAAAGAATAATTAGAAAATTTTTCTTTCAAATTCCAAATGGAGAATTTTTTTTTTTTTTTTTACTCTTTTTTATCGAAATGTCTTTTCAAAACGATGATTCCATTAGTTTCATAACTCTGCGTGGCCTTAATTAAGTTCATTCACCAGCTAATAAAAGTATTGATATAGAACCATTTTTATTACGCTAATTAAAATATAAAAATTAAAACATTGGAGAATTGGGATTATCGTGCCTCAGAAAATGTGTGTGATGACGAAAAAGAAAATGAGATATTCGCTCTTGCGAGTAGATCGTATTCTGTTATGGCAGTGGTTCAAAAGAAAATGGGGGTATTCACTATTGCGAGTAGATCGTATTCTGTTATGGCAGTGGTTCAAAAGAAAATGGGGGTATTCACTCTTGCGAGTAGATCGTATTCTGCTATGGCAGTGGTTCAAAAAAAGGGGGTATTCACTCTTGCGAGTAGATCGTATTCTGTTATGGCAGTGGTTCAAAAGAAAACGGGGTATTCACTCTTGCGAGTAGATCCCATTTTGTTATGGCAGTGGTTTTTAACCTGTTTAGGCTGCGACCAAAATTCTGGTCGCGGGGCTACCTCGGCGACCCATGCCTTCAAACAGTTCACTCGCAATAGATAAAAAAATAAATAATTTTAGGTAAAATGATTGATGGGTAACATAAATAAATGAGAAATGACAATTTAAATACCCATCAAAATGGCTTGGCGAACCAATTTTGGGTCGTGACACAGGGGTTAAGAACCACTGTGTCATGGAAATCCTAAGTAAAAATAGGACTATACTAGTAACTGAAAGCCAGAAAGAAGCCTTTGTTCAATGTACCAAAGTATGAAAGTTTACATTGTGTCTATTTCCAAATTTTAATTATAACTTTGCAGTCATGATATGAGTGTATTGTCTTGACAAGCGCTTGCAGTTTTCTCTCTTTGTGTATATATATATATATATATATATATATATATATATATATATAATGGAACCTGACATTCTGGTACCGGTCCAGACTCTAAATACGCTTATTCTTTCACAGTTAAAACATTTAACTGAATTTAACTGAAACTCAAACTATATAATTGCCAAGACCGATAAATAGGGTCCAGACCGGTCTGATCTAGTTACATCATTATATATATATATATATATAACAGAGAGAGAGAGAGAGAGATAAAAACAGATGCAAGCACTAATGAAATATAAATCTAAGGCTTCAACAACCCATGTTTCATTACATAATGTTTTTTTTTTAAGCCCTTCCAGTTTCGTTATAAAAGTCGGGGACGAGTAAATTCGTACGAAATAACGAAATAAAACCTTCGTAATAAATATTACCGACTGCGCAAACAAAAGAAGAATTTACTGCGCACATTGTGATACCAAACATAAATTTAAAATACCTTTAAAAAGCGCAAATTATTACGCGTTAATATTTCCTCCGATGTGGATGATATTAAACCAATTTTTTAGCTCGAAATTTTTGTAATTTCGCTCCGATATTTTTTCGGGGAAGAAAGATGAAATTTTTATAGTTCGTGAAAATTATATTCCGCTAAATTTATGGCTCCTCTGTTTGCCACCTGTGAGTCTCAATATATATATAAATTTAAGATATAATGTTACAGAATGGTTATTAATATATATGTATACAGTTCTGTATAAGTAAGAGGGTTTTATGTTCTATTTTTTTAACTGTATGGAACACATGGGGGAAGAAATTCGCTTTAGTAATAGTTGATCGGTGGGCTATTTATAAAAGACTAATAGCCCCAAAGTATTAAAGATAAAATTTCATATTCGAAATTAATATACGGGTGTATATGTGTGTGTGTGTATATATATATATATATATATATATATATATATATATGTATATATATGTATATATATATATACACACACGAGGTGTGATAAAAAAGTTCGGTAAATAGTCCCGCAACTAATGAACGCGTGTCACTAGGTGATGTCAGTGCGGTTTTCGTAGCGTCTGGCGATTTTGCAGAAAATGTCGAAATTTGAGCAACGTGCAAACATCGAATTTTGTTTTAAACTTGGTAAGACGGCTACAGAAACGCACGGAATGCTTGCAGCTGTATACGGAGATGAAGTTGTTACAAACAAGACTATTTGCAAGTGGTTTGGAAGGTTTCGAGAAGGAAATGAGTCTTTGGAAGATAATGAAAGAAGTGGTCGTCCGTCCGTCTTGTTTGTAGCAACTTCATCTCCGTAGATAGCTGCAAACATTCCGTGCATTTCTGTAGCCGTCTTACCAAGTTTAAAACAAAATTTGATGTTTGCACGTTGCTCAAATTTCGACATTTTCGGCAAAATCGCCAGACGCTACAAAAACGCCCTCACACAAAGCAATGACACGGCGCATTGGTGCGTAGTTGGATGGTGTTTGTTGGCATCTGGCAGGTGGCCAAGATGACGTCATCAGCCATACACATTGACATCACCTAGTGACACGCGTTCATTAGTTGCGGGACTATTTACCAAACTTTTTGATCACACCTCGTATATATATATATATATATATTATATGCGCCTTGGTGGTGTAGTGGTTAGCGTCACTGACTACGAAATTATCGGCTCCAGGATAGAGACCCGGTGATGGCAGGCGGCGCGGAGCAAACCCAGTTGTTCATCTTTCCAGATAAATGGGTACCCTGGGTAGCCTAGTGGTTAAGACGCTGGGCTGCTGGTGGGGCGTGTTTCGGATTCCACGTTACACTGTAGGTCTAAGGCGGAGTGACAAGCTTGACCTTCGTCAGAATGAACAATTCGAGTGGAAGTTAAAGGTTCGATGAATGAAAACTTCCTATTCAATGTCTTATTCCTATTTCCACCCTCATTCCCATCCTCGGTCCATAATTGAGAATGTAGGTACGAAGTGAGGAACCCACATTTGAGAAAAAAAAGTGTCTTCATTTGAGAAAAAATGTCACTCCCGTTCGCGGAATTCGCGGTAAAGGCCCCAAATGAGAATGACTAATAATAATAATTCCTAATCTAACTGAACTTAATCTAACATTATCGCGGACTAACCCGGATCAAAGTGAGAAAGCTTTGAATGAGAATGTCATGAGCTAGAAATAGATCAATTTGAGAATTGCCTCCTTTGAGATTCTCACTCAGGGATTTTCTGACTGTTGATCGGAAGAGTAAAACGGGACTGACATTGAGTGGGATCATAATGGGATCATACTTATAAAGCTAAAAAGATCATTACGCGTTTTAGTAAAATATCCGACAATACCTTTAAAATCCATTGCAACATGCACAAATATAATAATACAAAGAAATACAGGACTAACAACAACAATGATAACAACAACAATGATAATAACAACAATAATAATAATGATAACAACAACAATGATAACAACAATAATGATAACAACAATAATGATAACAACAATGATAACGACAACAATAATGATAATAATGATAATAATGATAATGATAACAACGACAATAATAATAACAACGACAATAACAATAACAACGACAATAATAACAACGACAATAATAACAATCAATAATAATAACAACAACAATAATAATAACAACAACAGTAGTAATAATAATAATAATAATAAAGTCTGGAACTGATAACTTCCCTCCTTTAAAATGTTGGAAAAAAGTATGTTTCAGGATCTTAAAAGTTTCCAGCAAAATGCCAATGGGTTAACTTTTAACTGCAGAGTGTCTGCCGAGGCTCTTAACTTGAACGTTTAAGGGTGAAATAATGAAAAAAACTTTAAAAATATTTCGAGCGAAATGAGTGAAATGATTCCCCACTCGGAATATTTGATGAGAGATTCAGTATATAAGAAAGTTTTAAGTGCTGATATTTAACTTTTAAGTGTTATTAATAATCATACGTGCAAAGTTTAATGCGTTTGCGCAGGTATGTGTTTGTGTGTGTGTTTTTTATATACTTTTATATATGTCATATGCTACACTATTTGAACACAGTGTAAACCTATGATAGTACAGTCTGTATCTGTTATACCGATGACTATCAATGAATGATTAAGTGCTACTAATGAAGCAGTTATTGAAAGAGTCTCATTTGACGAAGGGCTGGAAAGCTTACAAAATTAAGAACTGCTTATAGGCGGTAGTCTTATCAACTCTGGGGAGTCTTCTCAAAGGACATCGAAGAGGATGACCCTTAACAAGATAGGATTAAGAGGGTAATGCCTCGTAAAGAGGATTAGGGAACAATGATAT
The DNA here is from genome assembly GCA_023014485.1 of Bathynomus jamesi. NCBI lineage: Eukaryota > Metazoa > Arthropoda > Malacostraca > Isopoda > Cirolanidae > Bathynomus > Bathynomus jamesi. Next base: position 44,058 of record JAJOZX010013350.1, on the reverse strand, counting down.
ATTAAGTAATAAGAGAGGACAAAAATAGAATATCTCTTTGGAAATTGATTAGACTCACTGATCAGAGAGTATTATTTGAGGATTGATTTGTATTACGTTTGGAAGCAATTTTTCAACTGAATGGTATATTTTGTAGGCCCTGTTATGAAACTTATTTGGACAGAACAGCCAATGATAACGACTTTGAAGAAGATTTTCCACCGAGTACAAGATGCAAGTAAAACAAAAAATAGGTTTTAGGTATGTAATTCGTAGTTCCAAGAAACACAATCAAAAATATATTAAGCATTCTCATTTTTTCTCTGTCCAACTCTCTAAGGCAAGGGTTAATCGATAGTTTCAATCTTTTATCTACTCAATCGGTCAACTCTGGAACACTCTTCCTCAATCCATCTTACCCCCTGTCTATAACCTCCAATCTTTCAAACGCAGAGTGTACAGGCATCTCGAAAACCCTGGACCTTAATTTTGGCTCTCTTCTTCGTCTATGGGGATGTGGTGGCGCTTTTGTGGGCATTCGCCCTTGGCCCTTCCTTCGTACACACCAAAAAATATATGTTTTTTGTATTTCAACCACATTCTCATTATTAATAGACATGACTGACACCATTCTCTCATAAATGTAACGTCAGGCGTCTATAATATTTATAGGACAGGAGTACGAAATAATTAATTCAAAATACAGACACAGGGTTACATTTTTTTTTATATGTAAACTGAACATAGACGTTTGTTAAATATTCAGGACATTTTAGGTTCTGTACTACAGTATGTCGAGAAAGTTTTTCTATGAGTGACACCTTAATTTTGCCAAAGTGAGGTTTTCCCGTGAGTTCAGCGCTCTGATCGGTGTTAGCTTTCATTTTTAGAAAATTTCTTAAACTTGGATATGTGTCTTGACTTTAAAACAAGGCACTAACTGGTTTTCGTATATAATATAGATGATACCCTCGTAGTTTTGGATGAGGATGGTAATGTGGAAAAGAGGGGTAAACAATTAATATATGTACTTCTATAAGGTCTACAAATGAATTAAAATAAAATAATATTGTAAACATGGACTTTGTTACGAGGTATATCAAAACAAACTCATTCTCATATATGTTACAGGGAATCTGTGTAACTAGGGATTTCATAAAATCCCTAAAATGTTCAGGGATTTCATAAAATCCCTAAAATGTTCAGGGATTTTATAAAATCCTTAAAATGTTCAGGGATCAAGTAACGTTAAATCGTGATATTTTCTTTAAACCTACAGGAAAATTATTAAATGCCCGGTTAGGTCAACTGTACGCCCTTGACGATTGGTTAGGTTAACTCGTGATATTTTCGTTAAAACAGATTCCTTGCAACACATACCGTGTGTGTGTATATATATATATATATAATGTATGTGTGTGTGTGTGTACATATGCTTTTACAAATCATTCTGAAATCATTTCAGAGCATTTCCCTACTGTCTCAGCAGTCTTTTTAAGAACATTCAAAATACGAGATTTTTAACATCTGAATGGCGTTATTGGTCATATATTAGTATTTTGTCAATTTGGGGTATGAAAATACTATTAAGAAACCATATTTGGGTCGGAAAGAAAACTTATCACCGACAACAAAAATTCATCCGGGCTTGTCTTATCAAACGAATTTTAAGACAATTTTCAGATTACCTGAAGACTAGAGCCCCCCAAATGTGATATTTTCGTTAAAACTAACAAAAATATCACGACTTAGCCTAACCAATCGTCATGGGCGTACAGTTGACCTAACGGGGTATTCAATTTAATAATTTATTATTATATTTGGTACTGTAAAGCAAAAAACAAGAATACATGGGGGCTCTAGTCTTCAGGGGATCCTAATTTTCCTTCAATTCATTAAATTAGGCCTATCCATACGATTTTTTTTTCTTTTTCAATTCGTGGACCAACTTACCAGATTTTGCACTTATTATTTTCAATATTTACTTATGCATTGCACGTTAATCCTTTAGCTTATATGTTAACCTACAATAGCACATTATTAGTTAATTAGGTTTCATCAAAAAGTACAGGGTGTGTCTAAAGTAACGTGAGTAAAGAGTCAAATCCGATTTGAATTGGTTTAAACTAGTTTCAACTCGTTTTTTATTAACTCGTAAAAGCATTTTGAACCCATCTTATATAAACCTTACCATGGAATATACATTTGTTATAAAGTACATGTTGTACATTACATTTGTTATAAAGTACATGTTGTACATTACAGTTGTTATAAAGTACATGTAATAAATATTACTCGTCCATGTTCACTCCCGTTAATAGAATTCAAATCGGATTTGCCTCTTTACTCGCGTTACTTTATACACACCCGGTATGTTATCAATACAATAAATAAAATTTTGTGTCTTACTTGAGATTCGAACCTTCGACTCCTAAGTTGCCATTTTTACGGAACTTATCTGAGGGAGAACATAGTTTTGTGTACATGTTTTGCTTTTCAATTTATTTATTAATTTTTGCTAAGCACCAGGCACTGCTTTTGATAAAATAATTAAATTCATGTGGCTATTGTGAAATTTTGCCATATATGAATTTATACATTTTCGGCTATTCCCTGAAAACATTACCATCATCAATATGTCGGGTCATAGCAATGGTTGCAAAGTAAAGGAAAAATCGAGAATTCGCTAATTTTTTATGTTAAATTGTGTTTAGCGGCTATTTGAGGTGTTGTCAAGAATCTGTTTCTTTTGGACTTTCTTCCATTACTGTTTTCCATTACTGTCGTCTTTCTTTTCGTTTACTGATCCTGTCTTCTTTTGTCTTTTAATGGTGTTGGACACTCCATTCTGAGAAACGCCAGTCCTACATGCAATATCTCTTTGGTATAGCTCAAGGCGATGCAGAGCCATTATTTTAATACGTTTCTTTACAGGAATTCCTTTCCTGGGAGTCATTATCAACTTCTGGAAAAGGTGTTGCTTGAACATAAATGCTGGGTATTTTCAATGGGAAAACAAACAGCGTGTTTAGTTTTCAGTACTTAATGTTGGACAACTAATCTTTGTAAAATATGTAAAAAAAGAAAAAAAAAGCTTTTTCGAATACATAAGAATCTTTATGTAAATGGAACCAGCATCAAGATATTCAAAGTTTTTGAATTTCATAAATGTAGGATTAAATGCAAACTACTCAAAATAGAAGGGTTAAAAGATCGCTGCCAACTTCATGGAATAGGTCTATTACATTACGTAACAATTTTACTGGTTTAGGCAGAAAAGCTTTGAAATTATAACACAGTTTAATAGTGAAACCATAATTTTGACCGCTATATACTATACAGGGCGTCCCAAAAAAATGTATACACACCTTAACAGCTGATAGCTCAATTGATGTTTCTTTCTTTCCAAGTTAAACCCATTAGAATTAATAATGGCAGTCAGACTAAGCTTTGAACAAAGGAAATTCATTCTAAAATGCTACTGGAAGTGTGAAAACGCAGTTGAAGTGCAAAGACAGTTTAGGAGGGAGTTTCAAACAGATCCACCAACGCGACTTACCATCACTCGAATTAGAGATAAGTTTGAAGCCGATGGAACTGTTCAGAATGTCCACAAGAAGCGTTCCGGAAGACCACGGACATCGACAAGCCCCACAAAGCAAGAAAGAGTACTGGAAACGTATCACCAAAGTCCAAGAAAATCTGTGCGGCAAGCGAGTCGTGAGGTAGGAATTTCAGAATCGTCTGTCCAACGCATTTTGAAGCGCTGTCAATGGAAAAGTTACATTCCAAGATTAGTCCATGCTATTAATGAAGATGATGATGATCCGGACCGAAGAGTGGAGTATTGCGAGTGGTACTTGGCACGATGTGGATGTGGATTGGACGAAGGGGTTTCGTAGAATACCCTCCGCGTTCACCAGACCTCACACCACTAGACTTTTTTTTATGGGGATACTTAAAAGACAAAGTCTACGCTATAAAACCTGCAACAGTCGCTGAATTGAGAGCAGCCATTGAACGAGAATGCACACAAATACCAAACGAAATGTTTCGTGATGTTTGCGATTCCATTGCTTCGCGTTATCAGCAGTGCCTGGACCAGAACGGACGTCAGTTTGAAAACAGGCGTTGACAAAACAATTAAATAATGTCTGTAGATTCTATTACATTTTGAAAATGAAATGTATTTTAATAAACACTGCCTTTATAATTATTTAAAGTGTGTATACATTTTTTTGGGACGCCCTGTATATATATATGGAATAGAACTCAGAATGGTCCCCTGAGGTCTTTTATGATACACACAGACCGTGCATGGAACAAGGAACTCTTCTGGGAAAATAAATCCACTATAGTCCGAATAAGTAATGGTAAATGACAAACACTATAGTTTTTTTCTTTTTCATGATGTTAGCCCGACGTGGGCAACGGGTCACTCGCAAAGAGGCCCCAAAAATATAACTTCCCTCACCAGCTATCTGCAAAGCAGATAGGATTCAGATATATGCTGTACCAAAGTTGGATCCTATCTGCTTTGCAGATAGGTGGTGAGGGAAACTATATTTCTGGGGCCTCTTTGCGAGTGACCCGTTACCCACGTCAGGCTGACATCATGAAAAGAAAAACTATATAGTTTGTCATTTACCATTACTTATTCGGACTATAGTGGATTTAATTTTCCCAGAAGAGTTCCTTGTTCCATGCACGGTCTGTGTGTGTATATCCCTCATAAATGAACTTATAATTTGAGCAAAACAATTTGTCATTAATATATAACATTATACAGGGTGTTTCTAAAGTCCCTATCTATTTCAGTGAAAACGTAGCAAAAAGAGTAAAATTCAATAACAGTATAATAGAAGGCATACATTTAATGAATACTTAAGCATACGATTCTACATGAGCACCATCAGTATCTGTACAGAGTTCGAATCTGTCAGCAGCATTGCGGAACACATTTTGGAGCATGAAAAGGGTTATTTTTGTAACTGCTGTTACGATACGAGCACGTAAATCTTGCAGATCTGTAACCCTCGTTTGATAGACGTTTGATTTGATAAAGCCCCATGCAAAGAAATCCAAGGGCGTTAGGTCAGAAGATCGAGCCGCCCAGGGCCTGTTGCCTCCACGTCCAATCCACCGATTTGGAAATCGTTCATTTAGGTACTCCCGAACAATGTTTGCGTAATGACAAGGTGCCCCATCTTGTGAAAGACGACGGTGTTTAAAATGCCAGCTGAATGAAGCTGGGACATTTACGTGCTCGTATCGTAACAGCAGTTACAAAAATACCCCCTGTCATGCTCCAAAATGTGTTCCGCAATGCTGCTCACAGATTCGAACTCTGTAGAGATACTGATGGTGCTCATGTAGAATCATATGCTTAAGTATTCATTAAATGTATGCCTTCTATTATATTGTTATTGAATTTTACCCTTTTTGCTACGTTTTCATTGAAATAGATAGGGACTTTATAAACACCCTGTATATGTACAAACCGTATACATTCAAGTTCTTACTAAACTTAATTAATTTTGAAATATAGTCCCCCCCCCCCCCCATCAAACTATCCTATTACTTATTTCTGAAGTAATTCCACTATATTACTCTTCTCCGCTTTGTTTAACATACCATACGTATTAATGATACACTGGTGTAGTAACCAGTGATGTAGTCGAGATCACTGTGGCAGAGCGCGGGACGGAGACCGAGACCTAAGCACCCGAGACCGAGACGGAGACCGAGACCTAAGCACCCGACACCGAGACCGAGACCAAGACTGGTCTCGAGTCCTACATCACTGGAAGTGAGAGATGGACATAACTTATAAATTTGACCCTAATCGGCTTTACCAATTTTAGCCGAACGAAATTGAATATTACAATACAGTATACTCGTTTGGACTGCATGCAAAACTTCGTCAATTTAGACAATTTTTTTTTATGTGACCCAACAAGGACTCTCGTACATCTGATGAGTTTCCATTTACACTTTATGAACAAATATAATGAACGATTGCGGGACATAGGCGCGGATACAGATGGGAGGGGCCGCGGCGGGGATTTAGGATTTGTCATGCCGGTGCCATGTAAATATTGCCAACCCAATATATATATATATATATACGGTATATATATATATATATATATATATATATTATATAATAATATTTAAAACGATTAATTATTAGAATACGAACTGTCATTCAGCTTAAAGCTAGAGGAGTTAAGTCCCCGTTCACCCCCTCTGTATCCGCGCTTGGGACACCATTTAACTGAAAATATATAGTGAACGTGTCAGGTTGGAAAAAACTCACTATAACCACTACAACTCACTATAACGGCAACCTTTGGTGTAGTTTTTTACATGATGCTATCGAAGTGCGGATAATAACGATACAAACAATGAGGTAGTGTCCATGTCTTCTTCTATATTCTGCCGAAAAGATTGTCATAAATCACAAAGAATATGGTTCCTTTAACCTCTTAACTACCGAAGTTTTTATAGGGTTAAGTTATTATGATTACGTGTAGGGGAAACGGTACATATTCGACCCAGTGGTCCAAAAGAGGTTAATTCGAAGAGAAGAATATCCCAAACGAAAACAAAATCGTGGGACTACTGACGTAGATATTTGTTTCATTAAACAATATAAACTATTTGAGTATCGAATTGACTTGGAAAAAGTTGCCAAAAGCTTCAGGAAGGACAAATTAAATAAAATAAATAGTCGAGCTTCACAATTATTCATGTCATTGTAAATTATAAAAAGACTGTATTTATTTTATTATTAATAAAGGTTATTCAAAAAGAGGTTTGAGGAAAGAAAAATGATTTAATTAATTTTTTTTATTGATAACATTGATAATAATTTCAAATCAAACTTGGTATCAATTGAAACAGATAAATTTCATCAACTTCCATTAGATGTTTTAACCCTAGAATGCATAACCCGGGCCTCTGAGGCCCGCCGGGTGTTATATTTATCCGGGTTATACATTCTAGGGTTAATCCACCGTTTCCCAAACTATGGGTAAATTACCCCACTGGGGGTACCTCTCTCTTCTTTCCAGGGAGTACAGATTTAGTTTACTCTGCAAATAGTTCTAAAGTACAGAAAGTGTATAAATAAACGCCATGGCAATACTGGGACTTGCTTTACGTGGGGTACAGGTAATGTGGGGGGTCATTATGAAGGTACCCATGTGAAAATGGGGTAATGACTCAAAAAGTTGGGGAAACCATCGTTTTTAAACAAATACAGAAAAAAAAAAAGGAACAAGCTTCCAAATGTAGGTTCTTCTCGCTTAAGGTTGTTTGCATTATCATCTACAGGGTAGCCACAAAGTCCATTTGCATGAAAAACAAGGGCTACATACAGATATGGTGTAATTTCACTGCAATGTCACAGTAATTTCATATATACCTCGTTAACCTCATTGTTGTTCCATGCGATGGTCTCTCTTCACACGAAGGTCAAGCTGGTGGCCCCCGCCTCTAGGTCTGGCTTCGTGGAGGAGCGAGTTCCTTTCTTGCGCTCTCCACCGCACATAGCCAGGTACACCTGGCTCATCTGGTACCGTCCAGAGCCACGCATCTAGTCTTCTCTTGAAGACTTCAACTTTGACCCTTTTAACGTTTCTGAGGTCCTTTGGAAGCTGGTTAAAAAGTCTTGACCCCCTCACAACCAAGCTATTTTCCTTCAGTGATGAAGAGGTCCCTTGTCGGGCCTTTAATTTGGGGACATTACACATCCTGCCTTTCCTATTTTCCAGTGTTGTTTGAATGGTAATTGGGTTTAGTTTGAGGTTTGGTACCAGTTTTTCGATCATTTTCCATATGTAGATTATGGTGTACCTCTCTCTTCTTTCCAGGGAGTACAGATTTAGTTTACTTAGTCTTTTCCAGTAGTTGAGCTCTTTGCAACCATCAATCTTTGCCCTGGGTTTCTTCTAGTTTATTAGTTTCTTCCTTTTTATATGGGGACGTCAAGACTGAGCAGTACTCAAGTTTTGGTATAATCAGTGTTTTTAGCAGGGGAATCATTACTGTCCTGTCCCTTCTTTTGAATGTTCTTAGTACCTGTCCCGCGACTCATTTTGCTTATTTATAGCTATCTGATTTTGTGTTTCGAATTTCGCATCATCGCTCATTATTACCCCCAGATCGATCGCTTTCGTGCTTCTCTGAATTTCTTGTCTATCTGGAGCATAATATGCAGTCTGTTTAAGTTCCTCTTTTCTACCATATCTCAAGAGCTGAAATTTCTTGGTGTTAAATGTCATGTTATTTTCTTCTGACCATTTGTATATTTTGTTCGTGTCCCTCTACAAGGCCTCCACTTCATTTACATCGCTGATTTTTCTGCTGATCTTTGTATCATCTGCAAAGGATGTTACTATACTGTTGCTGTTTACTCCACTGTCTATGTCTGTTAGCATGATAATGAACAGGAGTGGGGCCAGTACTGTACCTTGTGGTACTGAGCTGCGTACTTCCGATTCTGATGATGGTATACCTTGAATTTTGATGACCTGTAGACGTTCTTTTGAGGAAGTTGTAGATCCATTTTCCCACTTTGCCTGTTATTCCCATATATTTAATTTTATGTGATATTATACCATGATCGCATTTATCGAAAGCTTTAGCAAAATCTGTGTATATGACATCGTAGTTGTTATTGCCTTCCAGTACATCTAGGATATTGTTGTAGTGCCCTATTAATTGTGATAGGCCATGATCTACCTGATCGAATCCGTGCTGATTTTCGTTGAATCTTTCCAATGTCTCCAAGATATATATATATATATATATATATATATATATATATATATATATATATATATATATATATATATATATATCTATATATATATGTTACACTCAATGTCTAAAATTGGGCAATTTCTAAATTGACTGAAATTTTAGACAATGTGACAAATGCTCGATTTACTTAACACCTAATTAAACCTAACTTAGCCATGAACTTTTAGGCAATATATTGGGAAATACCAGTGGGTATGCATATGCACCATTACCAGAAAGATTAGGTTAGGCTAGGTGTTGTGTGTATCATCAATTTGACACATTGCCCGATTTGCAGTCAATTTGTAAATTGCCTAATTTTACATATTGACTGTAAACATATAAAGTTTTGTGTGTATGATGTATTGACCGTAACATATACTGTATGTGTATTGACTGTAACATGTAAAGTTTTGTGTGTATCACCAATTTAACACATTGCCTGATTTTCAATCAATTTGTAAACTACCTAATTTTACATACTGACTGTAACATATATATATACATATATATATATATATATATATATATATATATACACATGATATTTCTAAATATAGAAAATTCTTTTACAGTCTTTATTTATCAAAGATCATTTTATTACGTTCTGTCACATCTTTGAAAATCCCAATATCTGAGGGGGGGAAAAAAAAAAAAAAAAAAAAAAACCATCCAAGATCTGAGGGGAAAAAGTACCCAAGATCTGAGGGGAAAAAGCATCCAAGTTTTCCGCGTTTTAAACTTTTGTTCTTATATTATGCTGCAAAGAGAAGTTTAATTGCATTCCAATGTACCGAAAATACTTTCTCAAATATTCGCTTTTTTGTGAGGAACTTGCGCTGGGAGCTCGGAAGATGGAGCATAATGAGCAATCTCTTCCTTGTTGCTATAAAATAACGATCTAAATGCGAATAAAAGCTTTAAAATAACAAAACAACATCTGTAGCAGCTGTAGCAGCAACAGCAGCAGCAGCAACGACGACAACGACAACGGTAAAGACGACAAGATAGCAATCGCGATCAATACTTTTATAAACGACAACAAGGCATAGTATCGTTATGAGTCGTCCCTCAGCCTCCGCCATAAATCATTGGAGTCTTTTTACATATTTTTATCTACCTTTCAAAAGCCCTTGAGGAAAACCTTGTATATCTTCATAAAAGGAGGAGGTTCAAGGCCCCAGGGACCCCACAAATCAGCAGAATCAGCAGGTGGTCCATTAGCCATTAGGCCACCTGAGACAAGTTCGCAGGTCGATATTATGATGCTGGAAAACTTGATCCGTGCTCCCATGATCAACCAAGCATGTAGTCAAATTAAGGTTAAAGGAAAATGGTCCTTGATGTTTCAGGAAAAAACATTTATTACGTTATACAGGGTGTCCCATAAGTCCGGTCTCATAGGAAAATTATATTAAATTAAATTTACAAAGTAATGCGTTAGAACGAAAACGAATATTCAATTAATGTCTTATTTGGGACCCTTTTTTTTGGGGGAACCTTTCCTCAGGAGTATACTCGCTTTCATATAGCCATACGCGTTATTCTACCTGCAAAAAAAAAAAGAGGTCCTACAACATCAATTTGAACATTTGTTTTACTTCTAAGGTATATAGTACTTTTGTAACTTTAACTTAAATAAATTTCCTATAAAGACCGAATTTATGGGAACACTCTGTATATGATACGCGAACAACTAATTCTATTCGTTAACAGGCAATTCTACTTTTACACACTGAACGGGTGTATATACAGGGGTGTCCCCAAAAAAAACTATATAGCTATAAAGTTATAAAGCTATAAAGAGTATATTTTTTGGGACACCCTGTATATATATATATATATATATATATATTATATATATTATATATATATATATATATATATATATATATATATTGATACAATATTCTTTTGTATCATATAACATTATGAAGAAGCTGCAGACAAGATTGTATAGCGCGTGTATTGCGAGGTTTCCTCTAAATATACAAAAAAATCCGAACTGGCAGCGATACTGTATATAACATTTGAGATATAAGTATTAACCTTTTCCCCGAAAGGCGTAGTAGATATACGAGTCATTCCACTGAAGAACTTTAAGGCGTAATAATTTTTGTGATTATATTACTCGTTAAGCCATTTCTTTTGTAATTTTTATTAGTATATACGTTGCTTCAATAGCTGAATAGCTACAGATATACCGTTACACGGATATATAATATACTTGTACAGTATATATTTAGCAAAATAATGAAATGAAACCCAGCAAGTGCGTTTTATACCTTTATATCATTACATATATATATATATATATAATATATATATATATATTATATATATATAATATATATATATATACATACATACAACACAGTAAACCCTCGTCCGACGCGGGGTAGGTTCCTCGAGAACGGCGCGTTAGGTAAATACGCGTTGGACAAACTTAATACCTTATGGATAAATGGGGATTCGTGAACGCGGCCGCGTAAGTCTCCCATTAATACTTAGATATGTAGATTTTTATTCACACACACAATGAATTGCCTACCTATATTGTATATGAAATAAGAACTAATAAAAATCATAAACATAATGATATTTACATACGATAAATGAAAATATATTAATGAAATAGCACGTATCTTTTCTTCACTGTTTCGGATGGTGCGTATGGTAGACTCATTCACGTGATATTCGCGGCCAAGTGATGTTATGCTCATACCACCACGCAACTTATCTAGAATCTTTATTTTTTCGGCTAATGTCATCCTTCCGACTTTTCTTTCTCTCACTATCACTTGCAGATGCTTTACGTTTTGGAGCCATACTGCTGTCTAAGGGTAATAGCAAACACGGCAAAATATAACAAAAATCCAACACAACTTCACTGAACTTAACGCGGTAGCGGGACTGAGACAAAGTGATGCGAGGGTGACGCGAGAGGGAGGGAGATGCGGAAGTGTTGGAGAGTGTAGGAGAAAACACTAGAGCGCGCATAGGCACGTGTACATACTACTGTATTAAAGCGTGTTTGGCAGACCGTGTATAATCAAATTTTCCGCTTTCGGCAAATAATTGTTCGCATTTATTTTCCGTGTATAAGCAAAGTCGCGCTGGACAAACACGCGTTCGCGTGGACCTTCGCGAATGAGAAATCATCGCGCGGAACCTTTGTAAGGTTGTAAGGTAGTATATATATATATAATATATATATATATATATATATATATATATTAAATTCTCATTTATTTCGACCCTACAGTCGAATACTGTCCTCGAATAAAAATTAACTACATGTCTGACCATATTCCTTTTTGCATTTATCTATTGATACTATTATTTTTAATGGGCATTCGCCCTTGGCCCTCCTATCCGCCTAAAGACTAAAGAAAAACAAAAATTATTCATGTATTTTTTTTTTTTATCTTTATCCATTTTATCCAGTTATAGCCTCGGTGTATGTATAAGATACTGTACACAGTTTTTAAACCTTGTTGTAACTTAAAGAAATAAATGAAAGGCTTTTCCAAACTTATTTTCCTTTTGGGTCATCATATTGACTGCGGATTTTTAAAAAAAAAATGTATAGGGGCGTCTATATATATATATATATATATATATATATACTATATATATATATATATATAGGTGTTTTTGAATTCCTGTCACGATTTGCCTTTAAAAGAGTTTGAAGCTCTTTCCATCCTGCTGTAGCATTATATATATATATATATATATATATATAATATAATATATTATATATATATTTGGACGAATTTCAGAATCTGGACACTTTGAAAGGTTTGTATATTTTATTGACTGAACAAAGTATGACATTTTTGCTGTACAGTACCTTTTCTACACATTGGGAATTAGATGCCTAGTGCAAAGTGTGAAACATGCTCTATGTAATGTCCTCTCAGCTTATTAACTATTTGTACAGGGATAACAAAAATTTGCAGTACTCTGGACATAGTATCTGTTGAAATCTGAGACTTTCTGTTGAATTGATACGTTCCATTCTTCTGTGTGTGTGGATTCTGTTGAACATCGGATCACCTGAAGAATCCGTCACCCCAGCCGTTTTTTAGTTAGCTTTTATAAGGCTAACTAACGAAAATATCACGACTTAACCTAACCAATCTTTAGGTCAACTGTACTCCCTTGACGATTGGTTAGGTTAGGTCGTAATATTTTCGTTAGTTTAGACTTATAAAGCTAATTAAAAAAGGCTGTTGGTGACGGATCTTCAGGTGATCCGGACATTCTAGCTTTTAAGTAACCCCACGATAAAAAAGTCACGGGGTTCAGATCTGGTGATGTTGGTAGCCATGATATTTTTTTACCATAAACCGCAGGAAATACTTTGACGCGACTCTTCCATGAAAGCATCGTGAGTTTGAGAGGATATCACATAAAACATGTTTTGCACTTGGGGGGGGGGGCTAATTCCCCAAGGTACAGTTTAAAATTTCACCCTTTTATTTCAATTAATAAAAAATACAAAGTTTTTAAAGTGTCAGATGTTTAAAAAATCACACGGTTCAAGCTTTGTTTTTTTTCTAAACTCAAATATACTCCAAGAGATTCTTGTGAACTTAGTTTCTGATTGATGACGCAAACTTTCTCCCTCTATTTATTTTGATGTATTGATCTGGCAAACATTATGACCCCGACATATATATATATATATATATATAATATATATATATATATGGAGATAATGCACATGAGCACGCGCAATCTGGGTATGCAAAATAGTCCCCCACGAGGATGGATTCGAACCCGAGGCCCCTGACTAGGAGTCACAGCGCTGACCACTGAACTACGACAGGATAAAAATTATTACACACATACACACACGCATGTGTATGTATATATATATATATATATATACCACACACACAGTATATGGAATATCAATATAACACGCACGATTTTGCATTCGTGGACTCCAGCGTTGCACCAGATAATTTGAATGAAGTGCTAATCATGACTCGAGTGTGGGAGGGTTAATACATAAAGAACCTCTCGACGCGAAAGCGTTCTGCGTTTCCTCGGCTGTTTAAATTGTTCTGCCAGCTCTTATCCAGTCATAGTGCAGTTACTAGCTCCCTCACCTTCCACTCATAAGGTGATGGGTTCGAATTCTGGGAGTGAGTGTGTGTGTGTGTGTGTCAATTTTTGCATATATATACAGGGTGTCCCGTAAGTCTGGACCCATAGGGAAAAATAATAAAATACAAAATAGTCCAAAAATTTATTACATAATCTGTTCAAAGTGTCCGCCGTTGTTTCGCACACATAGTTGAGACGCAATCTCCACTGCGACAGCACTTTCTGAAACACAGTCGCAGAAATTTCTTGACACGCCTCCAATGCGTGCTTTAAGGTGGAAAATGTTCTGAAGTTTGACCTCGTACACTTTGGCTTTCAAGTGGCCCCACAAATAAAACTCCAGCGGAGTAAGATCATAATAAAAAAATAATAAAAATAATAATAAAAATAATAAAAAAAATATATTATAAATAAATTTTTGGACTATTTTGTAATTTTATTATTTTTCCCTATGGGTCCAGACTTACGGGACACCCTGTATTATATATATTATATATATTATAATATTGTATAAGTGATTAAACTGGTTATTATAAATTAAAAAAAAATATATTAAATTCGACTATGTTATTACTCCGAAAGACTTGGTGAGGTTTTTGTATGAAAATCTTACTGCAATGCAATGACTTTGTCATCCATTGGTTGTCTGAGTTTAAATTTGGGACAAAGATTTGTCATATAATTAAATTTAATGTGTTTCCCGAATTTCCTCCGTCTTTGTAGCCATGAAAGGAACTCGAAAGAGCCTAATGAACTCGTATTCAGAAGAAAATTAATGCTGTCGCCGGGAGATGGGAATTCATTATTATTTTAATTAGATGTAATTCTTCCCAAGAAGAAAATACAAACAGTTTCACGAAGAAACTGGAATGTACACGCGAATAAGCACGGCAGTAATTATGTCATGTCAGTTATACTTATACCAAAGTTGGAATATATTGGGCTATGTCTACACCCTCTCCACACCCCCACACCACACCTATCTACACACACACACACAGCTACACACACACACCTACACACACACACACCTACACACACACACACCTATCCACCCACACCTATACACACACACACACACGAAAAATAAAGTAAGTGCTTATTTTGAGCATTTGAGCACTAAATAGATACTCAAACGTGGTGTCTTCGTTGAGTTTCGGCTTGAAGTAAAAGCCTTTAAGATGAGTACTTTGCTGGTATTCGTTTTGAGCATGCAACAATACTAATCTTTGGGTGTGAGATTATTCAGGGTCTTTAAGTTCTTTGCTTCCTCGTTATATGAATGCGTGCTTCGAATACCATTTTAAGCGTTAAGTTAAATGTTAAACTTTAATGCATATAACCGATTCATCCAGAAAATTTGGCAGATTTGACGAGGCTTCGTGTAATTTTACTCTGAATTTAATTTAGTTTTTAAGCCTTTCATGTCTAAATTATATTTTTATTTTACATTTTTTTTCCTGTTCAAGCCAAAATAACCTCTAATATTCAGATTGTAAGGCTCAAAATAGATTGTCAAGCTCATGTTGCCATAAGGCAACGGCCGGCGTTAAAGGGTTAAAGCCTATAAGAAGTTTCATTTCTTTATTAATTGCCGGGTAAGTACCAGAATTTCAGGAAGAGTGATAATGATTTCGGATAAAAATGTAACTATGTAACTGTGCGCCTCGGTGGTGTAGTGGTTAGCATCGCTGATTACGAATCCATCGGCCCCGGGATCGAGACCCGGTGACAGCAGCCGGCGCGCAGCAAAACCCAACTGTTCATCCTTTCACACAATAAAAATTTGTTGGTAGAAAAATGGGTACCCTGGGGTTAAGACGCTGGGTTCCTGATCGGGAGGTCGTGAGTTCAAGTCCCGGCCAGGATTCTGTAATTTCTGACCGCCCGTGGTGGGGCGTGGCTCAGATTCCACGTTAAACTGTTGGTCTAAGGTGGGGTGACAAGCTTGACCTTCGTCAGAATGAACAATTCGGGCGGAATCAAAACCAAGGTTAACCAAGATATAACTGAAGACTATACAAGAGCACAGATAAGATATTCAATTTCTACCCCAGATTGTAATAATAATAACGAGTGGGTTTGTTTAACCTCCTCCGCAACATCTAAGGTCATATGATGGAGGGGACCTACAGCTTTACGTAAGATCCAAACCACGGGTAGCTACATAGTCCGAACGCAGCGGACGGTCTCCCATCCAACTACTATCCGACTCAATGTCGCTTAACTTCGCTGATCAACGGGAAGCGGTGGTACGACATTGGCTACGACGTAGCTACCCCACCCCCCCCTAGATTATAAGCACCCCACTTCCTAAAGGTGCCGTTTCATTAAAGGTGTTAAGAAATGAAATGAGTACCAAAACCAACCTTTCTATTTTCTGTGATATATCATGGTTTGTTTTAATTACCGACTCACTGTACAGACATTTTAATTGATTTCACATCTCGCCCACATCATGAATGCACACAAATTAAAACTTTTACATCAACTCTTCTTAACCCTCGTCAGAAACCTTCAATTTACTTACGTTTTTGGAACCGTGGGGTCTATATGAGGCGATGCGTGGAAGAAGGGCGACCTAGCCAAAATCAAATCTTTGAGAAAAATGCATTTTAAGTTGGACAGGTATTTATCGACAATTAGGTAGATGAAGGGCGACCTAGCCATTTTTGGCGAAAATGAATTATTGCTGTTTTCAGTAGCTTAATATATTATATTAAGCTACTGAAAATCAGCAATAATTCATTTTCGCCAAAAATGGCTAGGTCGCCCTTCTTCCACGCATCGCCTCATATGACCCCAGACCTAAAATATTACAAAATGGTGCTACAAAAGGACCGTAATGAAACAATCGCATGAATCTTTGATTAATCTTTGGTTTGATTAACCTTTCGTTAACTTCCGGCCAAATTGTTCATTCTGGCGAAGGTCAAGCTTTTCACTCCACATTAGACCTACAGTTTAATGTGGAATCCGAACCACGCCCAACCAGCAGCCTAGCGTCTTAACCACTAGGCCACCCAGAGTACCCATTTATCTACCAACCACTGTCTTTATTGTGTAGAAGGATGAATAGCTGGGTTTTGCTGCGCGCAGGCTGCCGTCACCAGCTCTCGAACCCGGGGCCGATGGATTCGTAGTCATCGACGCTAACTACTACACCACCGAGTCTTACTGTATTTGATATTTAGGAATTTGTAACGAATAATCATTTCTTTCAATGTTCGGACCCCCATAATGGGTCCTGATGATGGTCACTATATTTTTTATTAACTTTCAGCAATTGAATCATTTTCAGTGCAATGATGAAAAAAAATTGATGGGTATATCTTTGCTGTTCTTAGTATCAGTCTCACCGCTTATTTTGTTTGGGGTCCGGGGCGTTGGGATGTCATGGAAGAATGATGGAGCGTCTCTCTCTCTCTCTCTCTCTCTCTCTCTCTCTCTCTCTCTCTCTCTCTCTCTGATGGATAATACTCGTACATAGAATGATTAATAAGACTCGGGGCTGTATTTGTCCTTCGTTCATTTATATTGTCTAATCATTAGTAGAAATGATTAAATTTATGGTCTGGTTAGATAAATTATACGTTCTGAAGGTAAGCTTTATTTTGTATTAAATAAGTTTGTAATTTAATGGGATTGTTGTTGAATTATTTTCACTTGAAGTTGTTTCTTTCGTTGTTCAGGGTTGCCATGCACAAATTTTCAGTTCGAATGGTGTTGACGATTTGTGCGAAAAATTAAAAGTTAATCCTTTTACTATGCAAACAAAAGATAGGCGATGCGCGCACCACACACACACACACACACACACACACGTATTTGGCTACCTTGCAAAACCGTGACAGTTTCACATTTTGGTATGTGGTTTGTGACATTTAACTTAACCTAAACAACCTGACTAATTTAACTCAACCAAATCTAACATAATCTAACCTAGCCTTCATTATAACCCTATTTTCATAATATTTAATGATTTTGAATTTAATGATAAACTGTGTATACCCAAAAGATTGTCGCGGTTTCACAAGATAAGATAACCGAGAGAGAGAGAGTTACAAGGAAAAGGAAAAGAAGTACCTCAAAGAGAGAGAGAGAGAGAGAGAGAGAGAGAGGAGAGAGAGAGAGAGAGAGATAATACTGTACGAATTTTTTTTCTGTTTTTAAACAATGACAAAAAAAGATTTTTGATGAAGATGATTTATTGTCTTTGTCCTTTCCATATATTTTTTATTTTTTGTAATTTATTTTTCGGGCTTGAATGGAAAAGAAAAGAATTTTGTCAATTTCTCAGTTAGAGTCCTCTTTTCATATATATATATGTAGAGAGAGAGAGAGAGAGAGAGGTGGTTTCTACCAACGAAAATGGAATTGTCACATTACATCTACTATAATAATAGGATCACCTGAAGCTCAGGGCCCCCCAGCTTTCGTTAGTTAGCCTTATAAGGCTAACTAACGAAAATATCACGACTTAACCTAACCAACCGTTAGGTCAACTGTACGCCCTTGACGATTGGTTAGGTTAAGTCGTGATATTTTCGTTAGTTAGCCTTATAAGGCTAACTAACGAAGGCTGGGGGGGGGCTCTGATCTTCAGGTGATCCTAATAATAATAGTGAGTACTTACGAACATTTTTATGTTTATAAAATTGTTTCTAACATTATTAAAGTTTTGTATATCAAAAATTAAAAATAAAAGCCCTCTACAGGGTGGCCCATAAGTCCCAATCGTTTATAATTAAAGCGAAAATACAAAAATCAAAGAAAGTAAAAAGTTTATTTTAAATTTAGAAATATTTATTGATTATTCAAAATGAAAAATCGATTCGCTTTAATTATAACTGATTAGGACTTATGGGCCACCCTGTATAGCGAGAAATAATGTACTATTAAGAATTAAAGCTATGTTAAAAACTAATGCAATTCAAATTTATTATAACATTCTCCTAAAAGAATCGGATCACCTGAAGATCAGGGCCCCCAGCCTTCTTTAGTTAACTTTATATGGCTAACGAAAATGACCTAACCTAACCAATCGTCAAGGACGCACATTTGACCTAACGATTGGTTAGGTTAGGTCGTGATATTTTTGTTAGTTAGCCTTATAAGGCTAACTAAAGAAGGCTGGGGGCCCTGATCTTCAGGTGATCCAAAGAATCTGTTAAAGAGAGAGAGAGAGAGAGAGAGAGAGAGAGAGAGAGAGAGAGAGAGAGAGTAGGGTGATTTGAAATTCTGAACTGAAGATTAAAGTACGGTCACAGTAATCAAATCAGAACTTTCAGGAAGTAAAATATACGTTGATCAGAAGTGTCTGCCTCGCACAAAGATCTCTCTACTTATAGTCTTGATCCCTTTAGTTTCGAAAGATCAAGTGTTTGACTAGGAAAAAAACGGCGCAAAACTTATACAGTGATACCAAACTTGCTTATTCCAGTTAGTTCAAATAATAGAATAATTAGTGGGACCAAGTTCCTAATTATGTAGGAAGTAGGAAGGAGAATTTCAACAAGGAGTTAGCGGGGAGGGTGGAGGGGTAATTTTATTAGTTTAAAGACTCCCAAATTCCCCCCTCCCCCGCCAAATGAAAGTCCCATCAACTCTTAGACGAATTTAACGGACCGAAACAAACTTTCTTAATTCATTCCTGTACGTTGATCAGGAGCCACGTAATGCGGATATATTATATATACACACAGAAATTACATTCCCTCAATAGCTTTCGTGTTTTGGTCACTGATATTGGAATACACACACACACACACATATCCTGTCGTTTCAGTGTACGAGTATTATATATACACAAAAATTAAATTCCCTCAGTAGCTTTCGTATTTTGGCCACTGATATTGGAGTACACACACACACACACACACACACACACACACACATCCTGTAGTTTCAATGTAAGTGTCTAAAACAGTAAGCAAAAACAAAAGACGAACGAGCGACTGATCCTATTTTCTTTTCTTTTATGTAAATGACAGAAACTTATTTTAAGTTTTCTAATAAAGGAAAAAGTCTTCAGTCACTTATTGTCTGTGATCAAAATTAGATTTAGGAGTTAATTTCAACAAAAAAAGATTTTTTTTTAGTTCATTTCGTGATTTTTGGGTGATTTCGAATGTCTGTTTTCGCGTTTCAACGTTTTAAACCCGTCTTCTGTGCTTGTTTTTAATGTATTATACACTATTTTATATATATATTTATATATATATGTGTGTGTGTGTGTATATATTCTGTTGTTTTGTTTAGATTGTTAATTTTTGTATTTTTATTTACGTGTATGCGATAATGCGATACTTCAAAGTTTGATAAATCACAATAACGTGATTTTTTTCTTTTCGCTCTTCAAGGTTTGAAATGTAACTAATTCCCATCAATGTTTTTAACTCCTTTAATGAAACCCTGATTAAAGTAAGTTAATATTACATCAATCTGTAAACGGATTTTAAGAACTGAAACTGAAACACTGGTGATATATCACCGTAGTTTGAGTACTTTATTGTTTTTTGTTTTGTTTTTTGCTTTTCTTTTTGCCTTCAAACTCGCTTCAACTTTGTTTCATTAATAATATTGTCCCGACATTTAATCAGTTTTTCAAAATCAACGTTGATACATTAATGATGAATCATCTTCGGATGTCAACTCTGCATCAATACTGTCATTGTTGAATCAACTTAGGGCCACATCAGTTGTGTCATTATATATACTAGAAAAAGATCGGCGCTACGCGCCGTTTTTGCTAGATCTGCGGTGCTTGGACTGAATTGTGGGCCTACGGCGTATTTTATTTCGAACATCAGTAGCCCTTTATCTGGATATCATTCCTATTCCTCTCACCTTGGGCCTCAGTAATTGGGGTGCCTGCGGCCTTCCAGTTACTGGCAAACCAATTATTCATTCAATAAAACTACAGAAAAGAACGCAGCCATGAAAATCTAAAGCTTCACAAATCTTAACAATGAGCTCGGATTTGAAGCTTAAGATTTTCATGACTGCGTTCATTTCTATAGTTTTATTGACCAAATAACTGAACCGACAGTAATTGGGGGCCCTGCGGCCCGCCAAATCATAGTTTTCATTGTTTCGAGTGCATCAATAATATTGTTATAGTGTTCCATTAGTTGTGATAAGCATGATCTTCCTGACCGGAATTGATGTTGGTTATCATTTTTTTTCTGAGTTTCCCCATTAACCCCACCCCTCCTCCCCCATTTACCCCCACCCTTCCCCCATTACTCCCAAGGGGGGAAGGAGGCTGGCACCTTGCAAAGGATTTACTTTAAATTTTTTTGGTTTACATATATATATATATATCGCACTTAGCTCCATTATAATATATATATATACTGTATATAATATATTCAGGGATAAATTATTCCCTGACGAGGTGTACTGTTGAATACACGAAAGGACTTGGAATAATTTTTTTCCTTTGTAGGTTTGCATCATATATATATATATATATATATATATATATAGATAGATAGATACAGGGTGACGCAAAAGTCAGGAACCATAGGCACATTTTATTAAATTGTAATAAATGTTCGAATTGGTGGCCTTCCACTTGGAGACACTTTCTGACGCGTTGAATGCATGATGTTTGAACATTCCTTAACACATTGGTACTGATTTTGGCACACTCAGATGTGATTTTATCCTTTTGAGAACGTATGGTTCTGGGTCGATCAGCATAGACTACCGACTTGAGATGGCTCCACAAGAAAAAGTCAAGAGGCGTGAGGTCTGGAGACCTAGGTGGCCATTCGACGGGCCCTCGCCGTCCGATCCACTTGCTTGGGAATGTTTCATCTAAAGAGCTCCGGACAGTAGTTGCGAAATGCGGTGGTGCACCATCCTGCTGAAACCACATCTCCGCCCGTTCTGCTAATGGAATGTCGTCCAGTATGGGCATTAGAAATGTTTGCAGCATATGCAGATATGTTTCACCTGTTACACTGCCATCGAAAAAGTACGGACCAATTAACTGATCCCCCCGAGCGCAGCCCACACCATAATTCTGGATCGAATTGCACATGTCCTTCCTCCATCCAGTGGCGGTTCTCATTGGCCCAGTAGCGTGCAGCCTATTGACACGACCGCTGAGGTGAAATATCGCTTCGTCGCTGAACATGATCCTTCGTTCGAGCTGTCGATGTTGTAGAAACCACAGGCAGAACTCTACACGACGGGCTGTGTCGTTACCGTGCAGTTCCTGAACGAGTTGGACTTTGTAGGGGTGGAGACGATTTGTTGTAAGAATTCGTTGAATGGATCTTCTGGAGACACCCGTTTCCTGGGATAACTTTCTTAAGAACTTACGTGGACTGTTTTCGAGGTGATTGAGTACCGTTAGTGATGTTGCTGCATCGGTTGAACTTTTTGGCCGGCCACTACGCGGCCGATCATGAACATTTCCCGTTTCTTTGAAGCGAGTGAACAGTTTTCCAACTGATACCTGAACAACTGGCGGCCTCTCAGGGTGTTTGTCATTAAAAGCAGTAGCAAATGATCGGTATGAGTTACCACGCGCTGCACACATGAAAACTAACTCCACCCGTTCATCTATTGTCAATTTCTCTGCCATAGGTTCAACAACAAATCTGAAAAGAACAAAACACATATTAAAACACAAATTATTAAAATGTGCCTATGGTTCCTGACTTTTGCGCTACCCTGTATATATATATATATATATATATATATATATATATATATATATGTGTATATATATATTCAATCTTTCTAATTTAGATTTTTGTTACTCGTGAGGTTGAACCTCCACTATATATAATGAAGGGATTTTCCACTGTCTGACAAAGGAATAAAATGCGAGTCGTAATCAATTACTGGAATTCGGAACTAATCTTGAATAATTAAGAAATACGTCTGATCCAGACGGTCCCTGAATGCTAAGGATGAATTTGGGCTGGCATTATCCGCCTTAAATTTAATTGCGGAGAGGAACGAGAATAGCTAACGGTACACCGGTGTATTACTCTCTTTATCTAGCTGAGTGTATATATGTATGTTTGTATCTGCTATCATATATATATATATATATATATATATATATATTATATATATATATATATATATATATAGGGTTTTCAAAAGAAAAGCAAACCAAAATAGAAAAAGGTAGGTTACAATGATATTTGCTTTCTCCAAATGGGTTGTGTTTCTTTTTGAACACCCTGTACTAATAAATAATCAACGTTCATCACAGTCGTAATCACAACAGCTTAAAAAAAGAGTACCTAATATGAAAAGTTTCATATCTTACACACAGCTCTATTCCGCCCATACGCCCATACGCCCAATATACTGACGAGGCTTCTGTAAAATACGTAGTTCAACCATGATCTGTGAAAGCAACCATGATCTGTAAAAGTAACCATGTTTTTTGTTTTCATAAATCAAAGAATATCCAAATTTGTATCCATTGTTTATGCTTTTTTCGTCAGTTTGTATTGTAGACACTCCCAGTTATTATCAGTCCCGGTACATGATTCTTCAGGAGCAAGATGCGCCATTAGCTTGTGTTTCGACGCCCCCCCCCTCCTCCACTTCCCCAGAGTGACACAAATATACCAGCTTTCCAATCACAAACACATTAATACCATGTCAGGCTTATATACAGGGTGTACCAAAAGTCATGCCATTAATGGACATGATAGTAGCTTTTGGAGCAGGACTTCTGGGACACCCTCAGTGGCGGTCCTAGCTTACATGACGCCCTGGGCGAACCTCACCTTCAGCGCCCCCCCCCCCTGTTCGCCAACACACACACATTCGAATCCCCCCAAAATAAAGGACAGACATAACTCTTTCACAAAATAACTTTTTATTGGACTAATTGTTGGAACTTCAGAACCAAAACAAAGACTCAAATTTCTGAATTTTACAAATCCTTCATCACGTAAATAGAATAACTCACTTAAGAGAATGTAATTATGATACTATGAACAGGAAAAATACAAATTAAATTGCACAACTGCCATAAATAAACTAGAGAATCAAATTTCTAAATTGTACAAATGCTCTATCACATAAATAGAATAAGACACTTAAGAGAGGGTAATTATTATGCTACACTTTGAACAAGAAACAAAATAAATTGCACCACAGCACAACTGCCATCTAAAGCCTGACTCTTCTTACCTTCCTTGATGCAAAGTCATGAATTAAATCATCATATGAAATCTGCTCAGCAATTGTATGATTTATACTGATGATGGCCAGACCGGTAAGGCGTTCCTGTGACATAGTTGACCTCAGGTAGGATTTGATGAGCTTCAGCTTTGAAAAGCTCCTCTCTGCTTCAGCAACAGTGACTGGAAGAGTAAGACCAATTCTGAGAGCAGTCCACAAATTTGGATATATTTCAGAGAGCTCCCTTTCATGGATAAATGTCAGCAGTTCAAGCAAGGATATGGTCTTTGATGTCAAGTCAGGCAAGTTCTTCAGCTCCTGTGCAAGCTCTCTGCCATCCAAGTCAGATTGTCCCTTAAAGTGTAGTGTAGTACTAAGGTTCACATTTGTTCTGTCAGCTCCTCAAATGTGAGATTTTGGAAATGTGTCAGCACTCCAAACTTCTCTCCCACAATTTCCAACGTGGAAAATCTTTCCTGAATGGCTGATGTTGCAGCATCAACCACTGCATTGAAAAATGTCACCTCCAGCTTCTTCAAAGCATCAATCAAGGGCTCATCAGATGCTTCATAGGAGAAGTGCCGCTTTGTGGACCTCAGCCGTTTTTGTTTTAACACAGCCTCCACATTCATTGTTCACAGATATCTGTGGCTGCCATTTGTGCAGCCACAAAACCTGTTGCCCTGTAATTGCGGAGACCTCTCTCTGTTTTTTTTAGGAGATTTACTGCAACATCAACGTGCATGCTAGGAGACTGCATCTGCTTGCTCACATGCTGAATTTGGCACAACAGGTCATGCCACACCACTGAACAAATGGCGAAGCGGTATGACCCAACCTCCTCTGACAGAGATTGAGCCTCGACCTTTATTACAGAGTCTTTGGTGTGGTCCCTCACCTCGATCAGTGCATCTCTCACTGCAGCTGCCTGATATCTCAGGGGCTCCACACTCTTGATCTTGCTTTCCCACCTTGTATCAGACCACATCTTCAATGTGATGTTCACATGTTTTTTCAAAATGGCCCATCGTTGTGTGGAGGCTGAAAACAAGTTGTAAAGCTTCTGCAAGATGCCAAAGTAACTTGTGGCATCAATAGATCCCTTAGCAGCATCGGCCACAAGCAAATTCAGAGAATGAGCCCCACATGGAACAAACAGAGCTCTGGGATTAATTTCTAGGAGCCTGGATTGAACACCCTTGTTTTTTCCCCTCATGTTGGCCCCGTTGTCGTATGATTGTCCTCTACAGTCCATGAAAGGAACTTTTAGCTCCTCCAGTCTCTTCAGAATCAGAGATGCCAAATGTTGACCAGTGGACTCCTCTGCCTCCAAAAACCCCATGAAATGTTCCTTTATATGGGGCTTCCCTCCAGTGACACAACCCGAATCACAACTGACAACTGTTCAGTGTGGCTGATATCTGGAGTGCAATCTAGAATTATTGAAAAAAACTTTGATTGTTTGATGTCGCTCACCATTGCTGAAATGGTCTTGCTGCTCGACAAATCAATGAGTTCGTTTTGTATGTGGTGGCCGAGGTAGCTGGTGTGACTGGAGGTCCCTTTTTGGACACGGTTAATGTGCTCTTGCATTATAGGATCAAATTGTGCCATCAGTTCAACTTCTTTCAGAAAATTGCCATTTGATGGTGAGAACAATTTTTCTGTATGTCCCCTTAGTGCCAAATTCCTAACTGCCAGAGAATGCACAATAGCAGTGAGACGTGTCAGCACCGCTCTCCATCTCAACTTCTCAGCCTCCAGAAGTGCCATCTCCTGCTTGTCAATGGTCTCCCCCTTTCTCATCCTCACTGCCAGTTCTTTCCAGATTTTCATAGAATTTAGGTGTTCTGAACTGTTGTCATGTGATGTGAGCAATGAGCTTGCATGCTTCCAGTCCGAGAGTCCCAAACTTGTTAAATTTATTTTCCTCTTGGAAAATAATGTACAACAGAAACAGAAAAGGCTGTTGTTTTTTAAGGAATAGACCAACCAACTTCTGGTTATATTTTCACCCTAACCAATGACTTCCTGAAGTATTGATGGTGGAAACTTCTTCCGTCACTGTCGTTTCTAGGGAATACAAAGTCAGATGGTACTTGACTTGGTCCCTGGAAACCAGTTGTGTCCGAATTCTCTCAGTCAGAACTGAAGGCCAGTTAGCAGGGTCGGTGGACAGAGACTCATCCTCAAGAGGCGATTCTGCTCCAGGCATTTCTAATAGAAAGAACAAGAGCATTACTCATAGTATACACACCTAAGTTAGATAACACATTATTCACAGCACTTGTTATGGTGGTGGTGTTATGGAATTATGGTGGTGAAACACCACACATACCCAGTAACCCAGACCCAGTGATAATAACATTATAATTTATAACTGTTTGCAAAATGCTTTGCAGGGATGCACACACATACACATACACACACACGCACACACTCACAGACATATGTGCACACAAACTCACCTGAAGAGTCCTGCCGGGGAGAAGTAGAAGCAAATGGGTCTTCATCCTCAGGATCAGACTGCATTTGTGGAACATATGTGAGGCTGAGGAGGTAGATGGCTCCTCAGCCTCAATAATGGCAGAAGTAGACGGCTTCTCATCCTGGCTAGTGGCAGAGGGTGTTCCAAAATATTTCAAAAGTGCCCCTGCAAATAGTAAAATAGAACATAACAGACCAATGCATGAATAGGCTAGTACAATTAATTTAACATGTTATTAAGCACAATTTATTAAACTTTTAGAATAGGAAACAAATGAATAATACAACCTCCTTGGTTAATGGCTAATTATATACATAAGTACACTTCAAATGACTCAGAAAGCTATATCACAAAATAGCAGTGCAATATAGCAGTGAAGAGTAGATGACATAGCTCTATACCTTTATCTTTTGCTCGTTTCTCCTTCTTCTTTCCTCTTTTTTCTAAACTGAGCACCTGATAGCTTTGACCTCTTCTTATCCATTTGCGGTTATTTGACAGACCTTAGTGGCTTAGTGTGAAGATTCGTTCTGTAATAAATAATATACATTTCACTATTTAACCAACCCAGAAAAATAACATTACATATGTTAAAGTATGGGCCTTTATTCCCAATAATATTAATCTGGAAGCATTTTGCATTGTTTAGGTCTTTTATGGGAAGGTTTATGGAAAATGCAATAGATGGTTTTTTATTAATAAAAATATATTTATTGATCTTTTATTATTTATTTTATTTTATTTTTTATTTTTATTTATTTCTTTATTTATTTATTCTTATTTTTATTTTTATTTTTTTTGCAGGCGCTCATGCCGCCCCTCCACAAATGCCGCCCTGTGCGGCTGCCCATATTGCCCATATGAGGAACCGCCACTGGACACCCTGTAACCATATATAATATATATAGCGAAGTACTGTTGGAGAAAGTTATATTACCTAATTTTATTCACGCTGTTG
Organism: Bathynomus jamesi; assembly: GCA_023014485.1. Taxonomy (NCBI): domain Eukaryota; kingdom Metazoa; phylum Arthropoda; class Malacostraca; order Isopoda; family Cirolanidae; genus Bathynomus; species Bathynomus jamesi. Next base: position 16,537 of record JAJOZX010013350.1, on the reverse strand, counting down.
CTCGTGGTCAGTGAAGCGAAAAGGTGTTTTTAACCGTGCCCTGACTGGGCACAGGATGCTTGTGTTCGTTTATTGTATCTGTCTTTGTTCAATTATTATACCGGGTGTCCGAGAATTATCTGTACAATTTTTGGCTGTTATTAAAAGTCAACCATGAAGTGTAGAAATTCCAGTGTTGTCCCATTTTACAGAGAAACTCATTAAGTTTTTTCTGATAACAAGTTTTGACAAGTTTTTTTCTGTTTTGTACGCGGGTGACAGATATTGATGATTTAAAAGCAAGAATCACAGCTGCTATTGAGCGAATTGATGTGGATATGCTGCAGCGTACATGGCAACATTTGGATTATCGATTGGATGTTTTGCGAATCACTGATGGTGCACATATCGAATGTTTGTAACAACGTTACTTTAATAAAAGAAACTTTTGAAAATACAGATTCTAAATAATCTTGTTTAAGAATTTTACGTGTGTTATCAAGAATTTTATTAAAAGATGAAATTGTACAGATAATTTTCGGACACACTGGAATTTCTAAAAAACTTGTCAATACTTGGTATCAGAAAAAACTTAATGAGATTCTCTGTAAATTGCGACAACACTGGAATTTCTACACTTCATGGTTGACTTTTAATAACAGCCAAAAATTGTACAGATAATTCTCGGACACCCTGTACCTAATTATTATTATTATTATCATCAAAGTTAATAAAATATTTTATATTAACCAAATTTTAATTGCACCTAATTGGCCTCCTTCCTATAATGTAAATAAAGTCATTAAAAAAAAAAAAAAAAAAAAAACCTGAGGTGAAGTTCACTATTTTTTAAAAGTTAAGTATTATTATTGAGGTGCTACTATATATAGCGTGCGGTCTACAAAGATAGCACGCTGTAGTGTACAGTAACTATCTTTGTAGACCGCACGCTATAGTAACACTTATTATGAATATGACCCACAACTTTTAAAAATAATGAGCTCCATCTGTTTTTTTTTTGGGGGGGGGGGGGGGGGGGGAGCGCATTTAACCATAATTTAGATGTTGGAATTATGAGATTTAACACCAGTGTGTGGTTCAGGTTCAACATTCCTTAATTTTAAGGAAATCGTGTGTGTGTGTGTGTGTGTGTGTGTGTGTGTGAAGGCAACAGTGGTTAAGTGAGATTGAATGCTTGATAATTCACAGATGTAGTTAGGTAGATTTTTTCGCAAATTGAAACTTTTGGTATCAAGGAACATCAAGGAACATTAAAAAATGTCTAAAAGAAAAAATATTTATGGACATTTATATTGTCGGAAGAAAAAAGATAGGCTAGTCCTAATTAGGTTAGGTTACGCTAGGTTGGGTTAGTTAAAATTTGTTAGGTTACGCTAGGTTAGGTTAGTTAAAATTTGTTAGGTTAAGTTAGTTAAAGTTTGTTAGGTTAGGTTACGCTAGGTTAGGTTAGTTAAAATTTGTTAGGTTTTGTTACGCTAGGTTAGGTTAGTTAAAATTTGTTAGGTTTTGTTACACTAGGTTAGGTTAGTTAAAGTTTGTTAGGTTTTGTTACGCTAGGTTAGGTTAGTTAAAGTTTGTTAGGTTAAGTTACGCTAGGTTAGTTAAAATTTGTTAGGTTAGGTTAGTTAAAATTTGTTAGGTTAGGTTACGTTAGGTTGGGGTAATTAAAATTTGTTAGGTTAGGTTAGGTTAGATCAGCGAGTACCTCACTATTTAATGACTTAACAAGACACAACGGTTAAATAAACATTGTGGCAAAATTGATGAAACAAAATCGAAGCGAGTTTGAAGGCAAAAATATAAAGTACTCAAACTAAGCCCATATATCACAAGTTTTTCAGCTTCACTTCTTAAAATCAACGTTCAAATTGATGTAATATTAATTTACTTTCATTAATAGCACACCAGAAACACTTATCAAGTCCTCCTGCCTCAGTTCGATGACACAAAGGTTAGATTGGGTTAAATCAAACTTAGTTAATTAGAGATTTATATATATTACAGCCCATGTCTAAAATCAGGCAATTTGTAAATTGACTGAAATTTTAGGTAATGTGTCAAATTGATGATACACACAAAACCTAACCTAACCTAATGAATTTTTAGGCAGCATAATGGGAAATACAGTGGGCATGCATATGCAGCATTACCAAAGAGGTTAGGTTAGGTTAAGTTAGGTTTTGTGTGTATCATCAATTTGACACATTGCCTAAAATTTCAGTCAACTTACAAATTGCCTGATTTTAGACATTGACTGTAACATATAAATATATATATTAATTTAAAAGATAGTACCGTACCTCGCTTATGCTTATGCGGAGATGCACAACATGCGCTTGTGTGTGTGTGTGTGTGTGTTTAATAAAAATGTATGTTGATCACTTAGTTTTAGAGGATATGAACCGTCATCGTAACAAAACGCAAGGGTAATCAGCAAAACTAATTAAGAACCCCTTAAAGTTTTGCACTTAAATTTTGAGTTTTAACTTCAACTACTAAGTTCAAATAAAATTTCCCATTTTCTACTTTAATTTCTACTTTAAAACCTAAACGAAAATGAGAAAGGGACCGACAACATGGCGGACTTGGAACGTGATCGATCTATACTTTTCAGCCCGGAAGAAAGGACCAATTTATGCAATGATGAAATTGCAAATTGAAGAAGAATGACCTGTTTAACTTCTCTCGTTCGAAACACGCGTCAGTTGATGCTTCTATCCAAGATGAAGCGATTTTCGTGTTAGTACAAACTGTGTTGTGATGACGTCGTACAAGACATAATCATAGTTCATAACTCTGAAGTTTTAAAGCTCTCGTAAAAGATAATATTTGCCAAATCAATTGTTATTATTCCCACAGCTGACGGATCGAATTTTGTGCATGAAGACCATAACCATATATAACGTGTGTGTGTGTGTGTGTGTTGTGTGTGTGTGTGTGTGTGTGTGTAAGAGAGAGAGAGAGAGAGAGAGAGAGAGAGAGAGGTAAACCGATAGGAAAATCACCCTATGGTGTTTAAGTGTTTTTAAACTCTTATTTACGACCGCATAACAAAGAATTTGAAGAAATAACTCAATAAACGAAATAATAACATTTTGAAATATTTCATCAATTGAGGAAAATACATTTTACTTCATAAATCGCTTTAATCATTTCAGATATTTTCCCTCTTGTGTAAAATAGTGAAACCTTTCTTTTTCTTGACACTTAACCTATTAACTTAACCTATTGACACTTAACCTATATATATATATATATATACAGGGTGGGCGGAAAGTAGCTCCCTATTTTGGATTGGTAAAAAAATACGTATATTATCCATTTATTTCAGAAGAAATAATATGAAAAGGTAGGCATACATGGTAGGTTTTCTCTAAAATTCAATGTGGGCTCCAACTCTTTCCACCAGCTTCTGGAGCCGCCCAGGAACGGCGTCCACTGACTTTAGCAGGAACTCCGGCGGGATGGAGGACATGACTTCCCGAATTCGGTCCTCCAGTTCTTCCAATGTCCTCGGTTTGGTGCGGTAGACTTCTTCCTTTACCCACCCCCAAAGAAAGAAGTCGCACGGTTACCGCTGAAAAACGGCAGAATCGGTTCAGTGTAACGGTGTGGTGTGGTATGACCTCAGATCAGGTTGTGGGCCCGTTCCTTCTGCGCAACACCATGAATGCTGAGCGGTACCTTGCTATGTTGCGAAACGAGGTCTGGCCGGTTGTCAGCACATGGGAGAACATCGACGATCTGATATTTATGCAAGATGGCGCCCCTCCGCACTTCGCTCTTGTTGTCCGTGAGTGGCTGGATGCCCACTTCCCTGGGCGTTGGATGGGTCGTCGTGGTCCACATCAATGGCCAGCCAGGAGCCCCGACTTGACACCGTGCGACTTCTTTCTTTGGGGGTGGGTAAAGGAAGAAGTCTACCGCACCAAACCGAGGACATTGGAAGAAACTGGAGGACCGAATTCGGGAAGTCATGTCTCCATCCCGCCGGAGTTCCTGCTAAAGTCAGTGGACGCCATTCCTGGGCGGCTCCAGAAGCTGGTGGAAAGAGTTGGAGCCCACATTGAATTTCAGAGAAAACCTACCATGTATGCCTACCTTTTCATATTATTTCTTCTGAAATAAATGGATAATATACGTATTTTTTTACCAATCCAAAATAGGGAGCTACTTTCCGCCCACCCTGTATATATATATATAATGCAAACCCACAAGAAAAAGAAAAAAATTATTCCAAGGACTTTCTTTTCCTTATGGTTTTGAATTCATCCCATATATACATATATATATATATACACATGCGCCTCGGTGGTGTAGTGATTAGCGTCGCTGTCTACGAATCCATAGGCCCCGGGATCGAGACCCGGTGACGGCAGCCGGCGCGCAGCAAAACCCAGCTCTTCATCCTTCCACACAATAAAGAAATTGGTTGGCAGGTAAATCGGTACCCTGGGTGGCCTAGTGGTTAAGACGCTGGGCTGCTGGTGGGGCGTGGTTCGGATTCCACGTTAAAATGTAGGTCTAAGGTTGGTCATTCGTCAGAATGAACAATTCGGGCGGAAGCATACCAAAAGTTACTAAAGGTATATACCTTTCAACCTTTCAAATGTTCCGTGCGATGGTTCCTCATTTCACGACGGTCATGCTTGTCGCCCCTCCTCTCGAGTTGGCCTGGTGAAGTAGTGAATTGGTTTCTTGTACTCTCCACCTCACATAGCCAGGTACGCCCGGCTCATCGGGGATTGTTCTGAGCCAGGCGTCTAATCTTCTTTTGAAGATGTCCACTGCAACACCACTCGTGTTCCTTAGGTCTTTGGGCAGCTTATTAAACAGTTTTGGTCCTCTCACAACAAAACTATTTTCTTTCAGGGTTAAAGATGTTCCCTGTCTACCCTTTAATTTGAGAACGCGACACAGTCTTCCTTTTCTACTTTCCATTGTTGTTTGGGGAGTTACAGGGTTCAGAGTAAGATTAGGGACTAGTTTCTCCATTATTTTCCAAGTGTAAATAATGGTATCTCTCTCTCTCTCTCTCTCTCTCTCTCTCCTCTCTCTCTCTCTCTCTCTCTCTCTCCTTTCCAGTGAATATAGGTTTAATTCACGTAACCTTTCCCAGAGTTTAGTTCTTTGCACCCCTTGATCTTGGCTGTGAAACTTCTCTGAATCTCTTCTAGTTGTCTAATATCTTCTTTTTTATATGGGGATGTTAGAACCGAGCAGTATTCCAATTTGGGTATGATCAGTGTTTTCAGTAGAGGAATCATTACATTCCTATCCCTTCATTTAAAGGTTCTCAGTATCTGCCCAGTTCCTCTCTCTGCTCTGTTTACTGCTATCTTATTTTGTGTTTCAAATTTTGCATCGTCAGTGATTACAACCCCTAAATCTTTTGCTTTAGAATTTCTCTGAATTTCCTGTCCATTTGGGGGAGAGCATTTTTTAACCTAGTCAGTGGGCGACATTAATGTCACCCAGTGAAGAAAATTTGTCGCCCAGTAAATGAAATTTTAGGGTATTGGGCGACAAGGAATTTTCAAAATTGTAAAAATAAATTGTCTTGGGAGTTGTCTTGGGAGGATTGTCTTGAAAGCCATATAAATACATATAATACACGGACATATGCCACAATTAGAACTGTTTATCCTAAATGTAAATATGAAATTTACATTGAATATTTATATATAGATAATGCTAGTGTTATTTCAGACCACACGGGATGGTGGCCTGATTAGGGAACATCCGGATCCATAGTATCCTTAATCCAGGTGTGTACTGGGACCGGTTCGGTCCGGTTCGCCTGAACCGGTTGTTAAATTTGATTGGATCACCGAACCGTTTGTTTGTTTTTAACAAATATTTAAGTCAGTAGAAATTTATTTATTTCCAAATTTTTTTAATTTTTTCAGGGTTTTATAGAAAAATATAGGTAGTATCACAAGCAGTGGTCGTTTCAATATTTATTTATTTTTTGATGAAAAATTAGTTTATTTTTAGGTAATTATGTCATTAGCGAGTATAATAATATGTTAATAATTTCTGCCAAAATGTTACAAAATGCTGTTTGGAAAAGCTAAAATGCGTTGGCTTCCAAGGCTCTGTCCCGGACCCCGCTGAGGGAACTACCGCTCACCCTAGAACCCCTAGCTTAATGACTCGCGTCATTGGCGCTCGCCGATTTACACCCCTATCTGTATCAGAACCGGTTGTTAAGAAATTGGCAGCACACCCCTGCCTTAACCCCTCCCCACCAACTTTCCGATCTGCCTTTGTCGCCCAGTGGGAAAAGCTTAAAAAATGCTCTGATTTGGGGTATAATATTCCATGGATTTTAGGTCCTCTCTTTTTCCGTACCGTAACAGCTGAAATTTCTCAGTGTTAAACTTCATATTGTTGTCTTCCGTCCACTTGTAGATTCTGTTCATGTCTGTTTGTAGAGATCCTATATCTTCTGGGTTTCTTATTTTTCTGCTGATCTTTGTGTCATCGGCAAAGGATGTTACTGTGCTGTCTCTGGTAACCTCCTCATCTATGTCAGTTAGCATGATTATGAAGAGTAGTGGAGCTAATACTGTTCCTTGTGGTACTGAGCTGAGGACCTCTGAGTCTGATGAAGATACTCTTCGTACTGTAACGACTTGCCGCCGCTCACTAAGGAAATTATATATCCATTTCCCTACTTTTCCTGTTATTCCCATATATTTCAGTTTATGTATTATGATTCCATGGTCACACTTGTCGAACGCTTTGGCAAAGTCTGTGTATATTACAGCATAGTTCTCATTACTTTCCAGTACATCAATAATGTTGTTGTAGTGTTCCATTAGTTGGGATAGGCATGATCTGCCTGACCGAAACCCATGTTGGTTATCATTGAATTTTTCTGAGTTTCCAAAAAGTCATAGATTTTCTGTCTAACTATTCTTTCAAATATTTTAGTGAGATGAGATGTAAGCGACACTGGCCTATAGTTTTTGGCCTCGGATCGATCTCCTCCTTTATATATTGGGACTATGTTCGAGCTCTTCAGGATGCCAGGTATTTCTCCCGTGTCTAGTGATCGTCTCCATATCCAATATAGGGGCTCAGCGATTGCATTCTTGCAGTTTTGATCAGTGTGGCATGCCATTTATCCGGTCCTGCCGCTGAGTGTGTTTTAGTTTCCCTATAGCTTGTGTAATATCATCCGTCGTAAAGTCGAAGTCCGTTATACTTTCCCCTTGTAGTTCTTCTTCAAAGAATGCGTTTCTATCGTATATCAGTTTGTCAGTTTTTGGGATACTGAAAGATGATTCGTACTGAGCTCTTAAGATTTCGGATATTTCTGTTAGATCATCAGATAAAGCACTGTCTTCGTTTTTCAAAGGTCCAATAGTCGCATGGTTTCGACTTACTTTTTGCAAAATTATAGAAGTACTTTGAGTTAACCTTTATCGCCTCTATAGCGTCGCCTTCCTCTTTTTCTGTATGCTTCTCAATTAGTTCCTGTATGACGCAATCGATACTCTACAGTTTATCATTTAATATTTTTCTGATGTTATTTTTACAGTTATACAGTTACTTTTTTTGCAGTCACTCTTTTTCTCTTTCGGAACAATGACCTCTTTTGTCTCTCGAACCTGCTTCTCTTTTCCCTTTGTTGTATTTTTGGGACATATCTTTCCACAATTTCCAGCATCTTCTCCTCTAAAGTCATTAGCATCTCTTCCGTTGTATTGGCCTCGAAGCTGGATTTCCAATCTATTACTTCCATGCTGGAATGCTGGATGCTACATCTTCCCAGTTTATAGCACATTTTTTTACCATTTTGAATAATGGCAATCAAAAATTAAGACATACGATACTCTTTTTCAGAGCAAAAATTTTCCGAGAAAAAGCTTTTTAAAAAGCTCTTATTTTTAACAGACTCTCATTCAGTGACATTAAAAAATAAAATATAATATATATATATATATATATATATATATATATATATATATATATATATACGTAAAGAACGACGCTTGTATAGGAGAATATTCCGCGCAAGATGAGAGAGAGAGAACGAAACAAATGAAAAAATGAGGGAACCACCCGGGAATCGAACCCTGGATCTTCCGATTGCCGGTCAGATATGATAACCATTACACCATGGGCCTCACTCAGTCAAATGCTGTAATTCTTCTACATACGCGCAGAAACCAATGCCCCAAGGGGGCACCTCCCGCATGTCGTACATTATATACATTTAAACTGCAAACACGCAGTATAATTAACGTAAAGAACGACGCTTGTATAGGAGAATATTCCGTGCAAGATGAGAGAGAGAGAACGAAACAAATGAAAAAATGAGGGAACCACCCGGGAATCGAACCCGGGATCTTCCGATTGCCGGTCAGATATGATAACCATTACACCATGGGCCTCACTCAGTCAAATGCCGTATACTGCGTGTTTGCAGTTTAAATGTATATAATGTACGACATGTGGGAGGTGCCCCTTGGGGCATTGGTTTCTGCGCGTATGTAGAAGAATTACGGCATTTGACTGAGTGAGGCCCATGGTGTAATGGTTATCATATCTGACCGGCAATCGGAAGATCCCGGGTTCGATTCCTGGGTGGTTCCCTCATTTTTTCATTTGTTTCGTTCTCTCTCTCTCATCTTGCGCGGAATATTCTCCTATACAAGCGTCGTTCTTTACGTTAATTATACTGCGTGTTTGCAGTTTAAATGTATATATATATATATATATATATATATATATAATATATATGGGTTAGACAGAATAATGGAAACACTCGTATTTTCGGTGCTGTATTTTCTGATGTCATTAATAGCGTTATGTATTTGATTAAATTAGTATGTAGCTTCATATAATATTGAGAACATCTTCTATTTTAATATGTTCTTATTGGTTTTTCATTATTTTTGTAGAATAAATAAAATATGGCGCTTGGAATCAATGTTACTGACTGTGAAAGTGGCATGATAGTAGGAGGAGCCCGTTTGGTTGGTGTCTTAGTATTAAAAGTCCCGTGATTGTCCCTGCACCTTGAGGAACAGTCCCATAGTTATGAATACATGGAAAGAAATTAAAAAGAAAACTACACCACATAAGCACAGAATTGTTCCCATTATTCTCTCCAACTCCAAAATTCATTAGAACTTTTGTACTGGTTGGTGTTAAAATAGGCTTTACTACAGTTCCCATAACATAGTTATGACTGACACTGGTCTTTGCGGACTATTGTTAAATTTTGAACGAAAGAGTTTTGATGCAACAATCTTTGATTGATTCTTCACAGCTCATAATTATCACGTACGGTTCTTCTGTCGCAGTGTGTCAGTGTTGCTTTACGCTCACTATATACCTCATTTGATGTTCTTTTATTTTATTATTTTTGCGTGTATTCATAATCTTGAGGACTGTTCCTCGAGATACAGGAGCAATTATGTGACTTTTATTACTGAAACACCAACCAAACGGGCTCCCACTATCATGCCTCTTTCACGGGCAGTAACATCTTTTCCAAGCGCTATATTTTTATTTATTTTAAAAGAACGTGAAAAACCAATATAAACATATTAAAATAGAAGATGTTCTCAATATTATATGCAGTTATATATTAATTTAATAAAGTACATAACGCTATTCATTATATCAGAAAATATAGCACCGAAAATGCGAGTGTTTTCATTATTCTGTCCAACCCCTGTATGTATATATATATATATATAAATAGGATCCCTCCTAAGGAGACGTAGTTTTACATTTAGGATAAAAACGAAGACGTAGAGCAAAAAAGTCATTATATTTGGCTGCAGCCAATTAGTTTTAGTTTTTGACATTCGTATATTTTTGTCATGCATTAATTTTAGCTTTTTATTTATTAGGCCTTGAAAATGGGTAGAGTTGCCCGAAACGTCGGCTGCAGCCAAATATAATGACTTTTTTGCTCTACGTCTTCGTTTTTATCCTAAATATATATATATATATATATACACAATACTGTGTTTCAGTGCAAACTTTTTCCAAGAAAAAGCTTTTTTAAGAAACTCTCCACCACTGAGACATTTATTGTGATTTACTTCCGGTTTCGCTTCGTTCATTTCAACATGATCCAAAAGTGAGACTCTTCTAACTTCAAATTACGGACTTTACTTAACCAAACCTAATCCACCTAATTAACTTAACCTCTTCGAACATCCTAAATTAATCTAATCTCAGACTGAAATGGGGAAAAACCGAGGCTGAAAATGAAAATGTAGTGAAAAAGAGACCATCTTGTGATGAATGTGTGTAGAAACTCATTCTCCCGAGGGTGTGAAATCCTTTGGGACTCCAAACGCCTACGGTGAATATAAACATGCTTCAATGAATGAGGGTACACAACTATAATAGCCTGTTATGTACTCCCATTGAATTTAAAGGAAGTAAACAAAGTTACTGAGACTGACAGACAGACAGACAGACAGACAGACAGCTCATAGTGTTCACTGCAAACAGCAGCAGTGAACTTGTAAAATGTTTTACACTTTTTAGAACATTGATTTTCGCAATGTAATGTACTGTGTTTTAATGGGAACCCCGTCCTATATTCAGTCTTTTGGGAATATTAATTTAAAATGTTTTAACACCACACACCACACACACACACACACCACACACACATCTTATATATCTTATATATATATATACAGTATATGTAAGGGATGATGATGATATCTGTTTATACATGCCTAACGGCTGGGGTAATTTGCACCAAATATTAGTGTTCAAGCGCTTTCGTGTAATGGCATCCTCAGAAACACTGAAATTAATCACAAGATTGAGACTATATATAGGTCACACAAAAAAAAAAAAAAAATATGATTGGTGCAAAAAATATTTAGGAGTAGTATACAATTCACGTGGAACAATTACCATAGCTTTAGCGCCTTGCCCTTTTTATCTAAATCTGTTCTGAATGAATTCAAAATAGCAGGATCGAGCGAAAAAAGGCCCTGGCTAAAGTTGAAATTGTTTGTAAGTTGAATAATGGCAGACTCGAGACTGTTTCTATTAACGATGTTGCTTGAGGGAAACAAAATTGAAGAATTATTCTAGTCAATACAATGAGACAACTCTAACAAATGGACAAAATGGGCACTGGACGACTGTCCCGTTCTAACGGAATAGTGATGTTCACGCGTGTTCATCGAGTCTTTTAAAACCGTCTATACAATGTAAAAGACGTCACAGTGTTTACATTGCTAATGTACTGAAACTTCTGAACATTAATGTAGTATTTTCGTATGACAATACTGTGAAAAATGTCATAATAAAGAATAGTCCTACCAATAATTCAGGCATTATCTACAAAATAGGTTGTAAACAACTTGACTTCTTTGACGAGTCGAAGAACAGATTTTGTACGATTGCGGGCAGAAATATGAGCTGAGTGAGAATCAGAAGTTGGATGGCGACTGTACTTTCTGAAAGCTTCCTCTCTGTTGCGGATAGCGTTAGACCAAGTAAAGTTAAACCCAGGTATTTCTGCATTAGTAGCAGAAATAGAATATGGACTGTACGTCTCCATGCCCGAGCGAATCACCTCTCTGGTGCGCTCAGCGTACCCGGAGGGGCCCGTGCCACGGAAGCAATAATCATTCCATGGAAAATCAAAGAATTATTGCCTAAAGGCCTCCCAATCAGAGGCGCCGAAGTGCCAAAGGCGCCTCTTCTTGGGAGGATCCAAAGGCCGAATTGGAGCGATAGGCCAGGAAACAGATATAAGATTGTGGTCGGAGGAGCCCAACGGAGAAAAAAGTTTAACAGAGTAATAGAAGGATGAGTGGTGAGAAATAAATCCAGAATACTGGGCCTATCTCCAAGACGATCGAAGATGTGAGTAGGGTGTTGTACAATCTGCTCTAGGTCATTCAGGATAAAAAAGTTGTAAGTTAGTTTTCAAAGGATATCAGTGAAATGGGAGGAAAGCCAAAGGTAGTGGTGAACATTGAAATCTCCTAAAATGGAGATTTCAGCGAAAGGAGAATGGAATAGAAGTAAGGTGGTCAAAGAATTATGGATAGTCAGTAGAACAAGGAGAAAGGTAGATAGCACAGGTATATTTAGTTGGAGATTGGGAATTAGGCTGTAGCCAGATGGTGTAGAATTTGGAGGATTCAATTTCGGGAATACGAGAACAAGTCACTCGTAGATCATCGCGTACAACATCCAACTTTGGAGTGAAACATCCACCTTTGGAGTGAAACATCCACCTTTGGAGTGAAATTGAGTACAGAGAAAGTAAGAGGGTACAAAAAAGGGGTTGCTGTCAGTCGTCCCAGACACCTGAGTTTCAGTGAGGAAGAGAAGGTGAAGTCTAGAGGAGGAGATTTGAAGAAAGGCCACGAATATTGCAGAAGTTTAGGAAAAGTGTCAGGCAGAAGTTTTAGGTTTAAAAGCGACTTAGGAGAGAGGAATTAGGCATATTAAAAGGTAACCAATCATGAAAAGGCTTACAGTACGGCCTTCTCTTTTAACCAATAGCAAAACGTATAACAGTGTGTGTTAAGTGTCCTTTCTCGAGGCAATTTCGTACGCAAGATTTCAGATTCCTTTCTAGCGTTAAAATGTGGATTATGAAAAAGTATAAAAAAATTGTAAATGTCGAAAAACGTAATGCCAATCATGTATGTCCATTCGTTATTACTCTCTCTCTCTCTCTCTCTCTCTCTCTCTCTCCCTCTCTCTCTCTCTCTCTCGTAGTCAAATTAATAATTAATCAAAAGCCCACTCGATTTGAAAGTAAAATTAATAAGCGTTTTACGTTGTTTCATTCGCCATCTTGGCCACGCTATTTAGTTCTAAATGGCATATTTCGCATAGAAATAAATTGCAGAACATCACATTATTAATATTATTACTTAGGCACAAAAAATCAGAAAATTGTAGGTCCCCTCCGCCACCACGGAGGACATACACAATACACAATTACGAACACAGTTAGGTAGACCAGCCATGAGTGGATCCTAGGGTCTTTGTTGGTCTGAAACATTATAACATTATTAACATATATATATATATATTCAATAATAGCAACAATTATCTTGTTATATTAACAACTTTGAAACATTTTCTATTTATTTTTGTTAACTATAAAACCCACACGTATGTATATCCAACTCGTCTTTTATATTTAGCATTTGCCCGAATTTATAAAGGAAAAACTTTTTTGAAAATTTTTTTGTACCCTTTTTACGAGAAAAGACAAATTTCAAGAAACTCGGAAATAAAGAAAATTTAGAATGCAAAAATATGTAAATGCTTTCGAAACTCAAAGACAAGCCATATAACATTAGATTAGGGGGCTCAGATCCCGTAGCCCACATCGAAACGAGCGTTTTAAGAGTTTTGCAGAATGACATCCAACAGAAACAATGCTGTTACTGACGCAGTTCCTGTGTCGAATTAGTTGGTTGTGTTAATACGCGTTATATGTTTAAAGTTAAGTACAAACCCGACTTCTTATTATGCCAACTTTGATAAATGGTCACTCAAAGCAAGAATTATACGCGCTGGAGAGTGATAATAATACCATAGCATATTTTTCAGATTGTTAACCCCTTAACGTCCAAACGCAGCCCAGAAAAAAAAGCTTATGACGTAAGTGTTACGTCACTGGGTGCGAAGGGGCTAATTTTTTATTAAAAAAATCTTCACACGATCAAATTCTACGGAACCTTCGTTCTTCTTCGTTCTTCTTTGTTCTTTTTCGTTCTTCGTGTTCTTCTTCTTGTTCTTTCAACACGATACAGGTAACTACAGGTTGATTCACTCGCTGGTAGCCTCAGAGTATCGTATTAGCGATACTCTGGGGCTACCAGCGAGTAAATCACCCTGTATATTTCTCTTCACTCCCTTCTTCAAGTCTGTTACTTCGAAGAAGGTGGTGTGATTTTGCTGCGATCGACTCTCAAAATAACTTTAACTTTTGGGTACTCGCCGATGATTGTAAAATAGTGGAAACGTCATTTTTTTTTAAACTCTTAATGTATTTCGTTAGTCCCCCTTAATTTAAGTTAATTCAACTTATTTTTTTATTTATGATAAATACGGTATTTAACATGTTTTTTTTGTATATTTTAACAATAATAATAAGTGTTTAGCGATACGTTAATAAGTTATATCTACAGAGTGGCCACAAAGTCCCTTTGCGGTGAAATTACAGCATATCTGTATGTTGCCCTTGCTTTTTCATGCAAAGGGACTTTGTGACTACCCTGTATAATTACAAGATGTTTACATAATAAAAAAAGCAGACTTTTGCATGAATGGCAAAATTAGTCGACATATAAACTTAACAAATGCAAAAGCCGAAAACTGACACAATTTTTTAGCTAGACAGTAGCTAAACCGGATATATGAACGATGTTCATATATATATATATATATATATATATATATATATATATATTATAACTGGCACACCATACCAGTATGTGTCAGTTTTAAAAACAATCTTGATCATGTACACATAGTATTTATTTGATTACCATTACATATGTTTATAATTTGAGTCTTTGATCACCTGCCATTAACTAGTCATTATCAGCGTATAAAAATGTCACTTGGCTCGTAAAATAATTGTAAATAGTTACGTTTACAAACAAAAAAGACGTATTCTGTAAAATTTTTACCAAATCTATGAATAAAATTTGTAAAAGGATATAAATAGATGGTCCTAAAAATTCATAATGGTCATTAAGCAAATTTAACAAGACTTTTAACTGTACATTACCGACCTTAGGTACGCCAGTAGCAAATGCTGGCACTTATATTGAAAATGGTGAAAGAAAGACTTCTTAATTAAACATGCTATTACTACGCTGATTTTAATGAGTTTTAGTTCTGTAAAATGTAATAGCTGAAAAGTTTTAATAGATAGATAGATAGAGAGATAGATAGAGAGGGTGTCCCAGAAATCTGTGATAGGGAAAATAGACATTATATTTTTAAAGTGAAACAAAACATTTCTAATGTCAGTTTTACATATTTTAGGAAAGAAAATACCTCATGGCTCAGTATACCAATCAAGAGAAGGTGGACCTGGTATTGCTACATGTTTTGGGAAAAGCCAGAGGGAGGCATGTCAGGTATTTCACGAACATGCCTCCCTCTGGCTTTTTCCGGAAACATGTAGCAATACCAGTTCCACTTTCTCTTCATCATTGGTATACGGAGCCATGAGGGTATTTTCTTTTCTGAAATATGTAAAACTGACATTAGAAATGTGTTTGTTTCACTTTGGAAAATGGCGTAGAGCATAGGGCATACATGGGCAGAAAAAAAAAGGAAAAAATATATCGACTACTGTAACTCTCTCTCTCTCTCTCTCTCTCTGTATACATATCATATACATCTTGGTAACCTGGGTTTTGCTTCCGCCCAACTGTTTATTCTAACGAAGATCTAGCTTATTACCCACCTTAGACCTACAGCTTAAAGTGAAATCCGAACCACGACCTACTACGGGTAGTCAAAAATTACAAACTCCTCGCCTGAGATTCGATCCTTATAAAACCTTCCCTTTTTCCTACAAATTACCCCACCTAGACCTACAGCTTAAAGTGGAATCCGAACCACGACCAACTACGGGTGGTCAAAAATTACAAACTCCTCGCCTGAATTCGATCCTTATATAAACCTTCTCTTTTCCTACAAATTTTTAGTTTTGTATTTTAAAGCATCGTTAGATATACGATGTAACATAAAAGACTTTTTCGTAAATAATAAATGTTTGAATAATGTCTTCTACATGCATTTCCGAGCGCTCATGAAATAAAAGAGTCCTATAAATTACGCATGCATGGTTTACTGCAATTTTAGTAATTCGTAATTATAATTACTTCTTTGTCATTCTTGTTCAAACAAAATTTTCCACAACACACACACACACACACACACACGTGTTACTTTCGTGAAATATATTTTCTATATATATATATTATATATATATATATGTGGAATGAATTTCTACACTTAAATAACCTTTGGTTTGCTTCCGCCCGAATTGCTCATATATATATATATAAGCAAAACCAGAAGGAAAAAGAAAAAATTATTTCAAGGGCTTTCGTGTATTCAACAATACACCTCGTCAGGGAATGACGAACCCTCATGAGGTGTATTGCTGAATACACGAAAGGCCTTGGAATAAATTTTCTTTTTCCTTGTGGGTTTCATCATATATATATATATATATATATATATATATATATATAGATAGGATATAGATATAGAGATATGAATAGTATATTACAATTTAATCATTTTCAAACTTTTGCCTCTGTCCATCAACTCTGTCCATCAAAACTTCAACGGTTAGGTAATTATATCGTATATATACTGTATAATATTTGTGTATATATTTACATGCGTATATATAGATATATATATATATATATATCTATATATAATATATATATAATATATATTATACACTTATAAAGAGCACTGTTATATATATTTACATAAATAATAATTGTCTATGCATAATATATGCATGAAA
>JAJOZX010013349.1:12500-68589 GCA_023014485.1 Bathynomus jamesi | reverse complement strand
TAGAGGAACTTACAATTAATGAAAAAGTAAATCTAGCGGTATTAAAAATTAAATTTTGAAGATGGAATTAAATTCGACTAGTAACATTCGTAGCTATCTATGAACTATATAACCATTAACATTAACCAGAAGCATCCCTACGATAATTGAATTAAGAAAATTAAGATACAAATTAAAAATAGAATCAATTATGCATTTCAGCGAGCTAAACATAATTTTATAATATTCTTGAAAATAAAAGTAAATCGAACCTTAGATGAGTTTCGCCCAAAAATAAAAAAGTTATTGAAATGGAAGGAAAGCATTTCGAACAATCTTTTCTTTTAATAATTTCAGGTAAATTTTACATTAAAAATTATTTTTATATAATAAAAAAATTAAAAAAAGGTTTAATAATTTTTGCATGTTAAGTAGAAAAATCATACTCTTTCGTTAAATGTTGATAGAATTTGAATTATTTGATATTTTAGTCTGAAATTGACAATTACATCTTTTTGTGAGCACTTTGCTCTTTAAAAAAACATTGCTTGTCACACTACTTAGAACAAAAATTAAAAAAGTTCAACAAACGGAGGGACGGCATGTTCCTCATATACATTACAATAATTACCAAAATCGTTACAAACAATTGTAAAAACTGTTTTGGTTACAAACAATAAATGTCATTTTACCTATATATTTATATACGCAACAATGGCATGAAAAAGAAAAGACAAATCGGTCCATTTCCTTCTTACAACAAAACAAAGAAAGGTTAACTAAAGACGCAACCCGGTCAATTCAGGTTGAATTAAATTCTCTTTTACAACACAAAAAAAGGTTGAATTAAATTCTTAAATTACATTTTCTTAAATTAAATTCTCTTAACTTACAAAGAAAAAGTTGAATTCAATTGACTGCATTGAAATGACTTGGAACTTAAACTCTGACTTGGAACTTAAACTCTGACTTGGAACTTAAACTCTGACTTGAACTCTGTCAGGTATTCTGAACCTAACTTGAACTCTATCAAGTATTCTGAACCTAACTTGAACTCTATCAAGTATTCTGAAACTGTCTGACTTGAACGCTTGTCAAGTATTCTGAAACTGTCTGACTTGAACGCTTGTCAAGTATTTCTATAAATCTCTGGGGCGGTTTCCGTCTTGGCGCAACCTTCTGACTTGACCTCTTATCAAGTATTCTGAAACTAACTTGAAATTAACTGAAAATGGAAAATGACTGCACTTGATCTCTATCAAGTGGAGACGATTAACCTCTGTTTTGGGTTGACCCTCTTGGTGCAACCGACTTACTTGAAATGCAATCAAGTATCTCTATAACTTAAACTGTCTAACTTGAAATTAACTGAAAATGGAAAATGACTGCACTTGATCTCTATCAAGTGGAGACGATTAACCTCTGTTTTGGTTGACCCTCTTGGTGCAACCGACTTAATTGAAATGCAATCAAGTATCTTGAAACTTAAACTGTCTAACTTGAACGCTTGTCAAGTATTCTGAAACTATCTGACTGTGAAATTAACTGAAAATGGAAAATGACTTCAAAAAATGACTTCAAAAAATGACTTCAAAACTGACTTCAAAATTACTTCAAGTATCTCTCTAAATCTATAAACTCTCTATAAACACTCTCTGTAAACTCTCTGTAAACTCTCTCTCTTTCTTAATTTGCAAGTCAATTCAATTCAATAATTTGAAAAAAATTGCAAACAAAAATAAAAAATGTAAACAACATTTCACTCTAATGTACGGGAAGGTACATAAAATAAAATTATTCTATACTGAATATAAGAGTGAAAATAACTCTCTTGAAATTAACTCTCTTGAAATTAACTCTCTGAAATTAACTCTCTTTGAAATTAACTCTCTTGGAAATTAACTCTCTTTGAAATTAACTCTCTTTGAAATTAACTCTCTTGAAATTAACTCTCTTGAAATTAACTCTCTTGAAATTAACTCTCTTGAAATTAACTCTCTTGAAATTAACTCTGTGACAATTTACTCTGTGACAATTTACTCTGTGACAATTTACTCTGTGAAAATTAGTTTCACTAAAAAAAAGTGTATCACTGGTGTCTGAAGTGTTCACTGTGTTTTGTGTTAATTCTGGCTCCATACTAAGTATTAACGGTTAATAATGCTGACTTTTCAAGTGTTTACAAATTACTTAAAAAGACAAACTCTGTACTTAACAAAAATTCTACTGGCGAAATACTCAGAGACGTGTCCTGAAGACGTCTTGCTGGCTACTTCTTCTTGGATGAAAACTAGGCGTGGAGAACTTGGAGTCGTGACACACTGGTTCAAGGGTGGATGTTACGAACTATAAGTCGTGACACGCCGGTCAAATGGTTTTATCCTGATGCAGGGTAATTTCTATCTTGGCCAAAGAGTGGCCTCTTCTTAAAATCTTCTTGTTAAAATCTTCTTGTTAAAATCTTCTTGTTAAAATCTTCTTGTTAAAATCTTCTTTTAAAATCTTCTTCTAAAATAATCTTCTTCTTAAAATAATCTTCTTAAAATAATCTTCTTAAAATAATCTTCTTAAAATAATCTTCCTTAAAATAATCTTAAAATCTGTTAAGATCCTGGTAAAGGGTCGCCAGTTTGTTATCCTCCATCTTCTATGTCCCTATGGAGTGTCTCGTATCGACGAGGCGTTCTGGTTAAGGGGCAAGGGGGCTCTGCCCCCTCCCACGCAGCGAGGCTGCTAATAAGGAGTCCTAATGAAGTGCTATAATGAAGTGACTTGATGAAGAAGTGCCTTAATTTTACAAATACATGTATAATATAAACTTAAATGTTTGGGGGAAGACAGTCGAAGGTTAAGTTTCCCCCTTTTAAACACATGATCAGATGTTTGAAAGATTGCAAATAAAAATTTAAAAAAAATAAAAATAAAAACAAATTTGTATTTTTCGCCGAGTCTACATTTATGAAGGCGAAATCATTTCGTAATAGTACACATAAGTACAAATTAAGTACACGACTGAGTACGTATTAATTTTGGTTCATTACAATTACGATTACAATTATGGATTACTTCATATTCACTTATTGTTTAATTACACTTCCATTTTAAAGTACATTCTTACATTACCGTATATATTAAATCATTACATTTAATTACAGTTTCAATGAAGTACATTACGTCGTTTACCATTCTTACAGTGTTTTTATATATTTATATATGGTTATACTAGATGGTTATACTAGATGGTTATACTAGATGGTTATTATATATGGTTATTAGTACAACACAAGTACATGAGACATGACACCCATGATATAACATAATATGTTATAATATGTTATAAATTTGAAATCAGAGCGAAAGGAGGTATTTTATCTTTGAGCATTCGAATCTGCCAGTCAGCGGAATTCGATCACTTAACCTCAGCATTTTTTCGAGTTCATCTCGGGAGGTCATATAATTAAAAATAAAAATGAAAAAAATAATAAGAGAACGTATTTATGCGTTTTCGAACGAACGAGAAAAAATGAATATTTAATAAAATTGACATACGATAAAGGTCAAGATAAGATATTGAGGTATGGGGGCGGGAGATATGGTCGAATAATAGTTATATTTATACTACATAACATATAAATAATGACTTCTATAGAGTGTTTCGTCCTTAGTATGATGTTAAAGAATTTTCATACATTGAATACTAGATATATGATGAAGGGAAATAAATGACGGGAAAATGTGACGTCATAGTTATTGAATTTTTACGTATGGTACAAATCATTATTAGGAAGATTTACAAGAACGAATTAGAGACAAAGAAGTACAACTACGGGTTCCAATCCTCTTACATGCAATGTGTATGCATAATCTAGGGTCGAGGGTGAGATGCAAGACAATTCATAATTAATTATAATAACTTCTATAACAAATGGAAAATGGATACGACTAAACCATAGATATGGTAGATCGTAGGGTTGTGACACGAACAAAAATAGGAAGCTACAAGTAAAATTATTATCCAAACTCGCGTTAAGCGATTTTGGTTCTTATGTAAAAATGAATATGCATTATTCATTGTTCATTTTTTACATTGTTCCCCCTCTAAAATGATATTTATACAATAATCTAGTTGGGTACCATTAATACAATACAAATGAGAAAATAACATCCTAACAGGGTACCATTAATACAATACAATGAGAAAATAACATCCTAACTACTTCAAGTTAGATGACGAATTTTTCTTTACATTACAAATTTTTATACAGAACAAGTGTTATTATATAATATAAAAAAAATTCAAAGGTTAATACTTTAATTTAGACAAACAATTAAGCTAGACAAACAATGATATGGTTAAAATTTTTACAAAATTTTATTTTTCTGTGGGGAAAATTACATTCATAATGAATAGGTAAAAGGGAAAAACATAAATTTTAAAGTTCATGGATTTTTCGAGGCTTCCATGATAGTACAATTGATAAACGAATTTTATTGACTATTGTAGGTAAAAAATCGAATTACGTAATGGATGATGTATAGACCTGTGGTCTAGTGTGTATTTGGGTGTATTAGGTGCAAAGTGTGTATTTTACAATTTCGAGGGACAGATTAGCTGATAGGATTGTTCAAGTAACTGAATAAATGCATGAGCAAGATATATTAGAAAGCAAAAATGATTAAGACTAAATAGCATAGTTTGCACTTACGTAATGAAATAGTTTTATTGTGATATTCAATGATTTTAGCATAAGGTTTGTATGTATATATATATAGTGTGCATACATGCGTGTGTATGTGTAGGGATTTGGAAGGTTTTTGAATGAACAAAGTTTAAAAATAATGTATAATAATTTAAGATGGGTTTAGGGTTATAAAATCTTTTAAGTTTAAGTCAATTATTGTTATTGTTATTATTATTATTATTATAAAATCCTTTAAGCTCAAGGTCAATTATTATAAAATTCTAAATTACAGGTAGTATTAATGATGGTGTATGCATATGAGTTTTAAAGCAAAAGTGACTGGAGGGACGGAACGTAAATGAATTCGAATGTGTCAAAAGTAATAAAATTCAATTAGGATTTAGATTTTACATAATTAATCAGTTACACGTATAAGGTAATTAAAAAACGAACTTAGAGGAACTTACAATTAATGAAAAAGTAAATCTAGCGGTATTAAAAATTAAATTTTGAAGATGGAATTAAATTCGACTAGTAACATTCGTAGCTATCTATGAACTATATAACCATTAACATTAACCAGAAGCATCCCTACGATAATTGAATTAAGAAAATTAAGAATACAAATTAAAAATAGAATCAATTATGCATTTCAGCGAGCTAAACATAATTTTATAATATTCTTGAAAATAAAAGTAAATCGAACCTTAGATGAGTTTCGCCAAAAATAAAAAAGTTATTGAAATGGAAGGAAAGCATTTCGAACAATCTTTTCTTTTAATAATTTCAGGTAAATTTTACATTAAAAATTATTTTTATATAAAAAAAAAATAAAAAAAAGGTTTAATAATTTTTGCATGTTAAGTAGAAAAATCATACTCTTTCGTTAAATGTTGATAGAATTTGAATTATTTGATATTTTAGTCTGAAATTGACAATTACATCTTTTTGTGAGCACTTTGCTCTTTAAAAAAACATTGCTTGTCACACTACTTAGAACAAAAATTAAAAAAGTTCAACAAACGGAGGGACGGCATGTTCCTCATATACATTACAATAATTACCAAAATCGTTACAAACAATTGTAAAAACTGTTTTGGTTACAAACAATAATATGTCATTTTACCTATATATTTATATACGCAACAATGGCATGAAAAAGAAAAGACAAATCGGTCCATTTCCTTCTTACAACAAAACAAAGAAAGGTTAACTAAAGACGCAACCCGGTCAATTCAGGTTGAATTAAATTCTCTTTTACAACACAAAAAAAGGTTGAATTAAATTCTTAAATTACATTTTCTTAAATTAAATTCTCTTAACTTACAAAGAAAAAGTTGAATTCAATTGACTGCATTGAAATGACTTGGAACTTAAACTCTGACTTGGAACTTAAACTCTGACTTGGAACTTAAACTCTGACTTGAACTCTGTCAGGTATTCTGAACCTAACTTGAACTCTATCAAGTATTCTGAACCTAACTTGAACTCTATCAAGTATTCTGAAACTGTCTGACTTGAACGCTTGTCAAGTATTCTGAAACTGTCTGACTTGAACGCTTGTCAAGTATTTCTATAAATCTCTGGGGCGGTTTCCGTCTTGGCGCAACCTTCTGACTTGACCTCTTATCAAGTATTCTGAAACTAACTTGAAATTAACTGAAAATGGAAAATGACTGCACTTGATCTCTATCAAGTGGAGACGATTAACCTCTGTTTTGGGTTGACCCTCTTGGTGCAACCGACTTACTTGAAATGCAATCAAGTATCTCTATAACTTAAACTGTCTAACTTGAAATTAACTGAAAATGGAAAATGACTGCACTTGATCTCTATCAAGTGGAGACGATTAACCTCTGTTTTGGTTGACCCTCTTGGTGCAACCGACTTAATTGAAATGCAATCAAGTATCTTGAAACTTAAACTGTCTAACTTGAACGCTTGTCAAGTATTCTGAAACTATCTGATTGAAATTAACTGAAAATGGAAAATGACTTCAAAAAATGACTTCAAAAAATGACTTCAAAACTGACTTCAAAATTACTTCAAGTATCTCTCTAAATCTATAAACTCTCTATAAACACTCTCTGTAAACTCTCTGTAAACTCTCTCTCTTTCTTAATTTGCAAGTCAATTCAATTCAATAATTTGAAAAAAATTGCAAACAAAAATAAAAAATGTAAACAACATTTCACTCTAATGTACGGGAAGGTACATAAAATAAAATTATTCTATACTGAATATAAGAGTGAAAATAACTCTCTTGAAATTAACTCTCTTGAAATTAACTCTCTGAAATTAACTCTCTTTGAAATTAACTCTCTTTGAAATTAACTCTCTTTGAAATTAACTCTCTTGAAATTAACTCTCTTGAAATTAACTCTCTTGAAATTAACTCTCTTGAAATTAAGTCTGTGACAATTTACTCTGACAATTTACTCTGTGAAAATTACTGTTTCACTAAAAAAAAGTGTATCACTGGTGTCTGAAGTGTTCACTGTGTTTTGTGTTAATTCTGGCTCCATACTAAATATTAACTGTTAATAATGCTGACTTTTCAAGTGTTTACAAATTACTTAAAAAGACAAACTCTGTACTTAACAAAAATTCTAGGGCGAAAATCCTCAGAGACGTGTCCTGAAGACGTCTTGCTGGCTACTTCTTCTTGGATGAAAACTAGGCGTGGAGAACTTGGAGTCGTGACACACTGGTTCAAGGGTGGATGTTACGAACTAGAAGTCGTGACACGCCGGTCAAATGGTTTTATCCTGATGCAGGGTAATTTCTATCTTGGCCAAAGAGTGGCCTCTTCTTAAAATCTTCTAGTTAAAATCTTCTTCTTGTTAAAATCTTCTTCTTGTTAAAATCTTCTTGTTAAAATCTTCTTGTTAAAATCTTCTTCTAAAAATAATCTTCTTCTTAAAATAATCTTCTTCTTAAAATAATCTTCTTAAAATAATCTTCTTAAAATAATCTTCTTCTTAAAATAATCTTCTTCTTAAAATAATCTTCTTAAAATAATCTTCTTCTTAAAATAATCTTAAAATCTGTTAAGATCCTGGTAAAGGGTCGCCAGTTTGTTATCCTCCATCTTCTGTGTCCCTATGGACACGTGTAAGTGCAAACTATGCTATTTAGTCTTAATCATTTTTGCTTTCTAATATATCTTGCTCATGCATTTATTCAGTTAATTTAACAATCTTCTCAGCTAATCTGTCCCTCGAAATTGTAAGATACACACTTTGTACCTAGTACACAAAAATACACACTAGACCACAGGTCTATACATCATCCATTACGTAATTCTATTTTTACCTACAATAGTCAATAAAATTAGTTTATCAATTGTACTATCATGGTAACCTTGAAAAATCCATGAACTTTAAAATTTATATTTTTCCCTTTACCTATTCATTATGAATGTAATTTTCCCCACAGAAAAATAAAATTTTGCTAAAAATTTAACAATATCATTCTTTGTCTAGCTTAATTGTTTGTCTAAATTAAAGTATTAATCTTTGAATTTTTTTATATTTTGTAAGCAAGTGTCATTTTAAAGATTTGATACTCTGCATTGTACTCAACTACCCGAACTCGTTCTGTATAAAACTTGTATTGTAAAAAAAATGTCATCATCTAATATGAATTCGTTGGATGTTATTTTCTCAATTCTATTATATTGTATTAATTGTATTATATTATTGTATTAATACCATTTTAGAGGGGGAAACACTAAAAATGAACAATGAATAATCCATATTCATTTTTACATAAGAAACCAAAATCGCCTAAGCGAGTTTTGGATAAAAATTTTATTTGTAGCTTCCTATTTTTGTTTGTGTCACAACCCTATGCTCTACCATTTCTGTGGTTTAGTCGTATCTATTTTCCATTTTTCATTGTTATAGAATTTATTATAATTAATTATGATTGTCTTCCATCTCACCCTCGACCCTAGATTATGCATACACATTGCATGTAACAGGATTGGAACCCGCAGTTGTACTTCTTAATCATTGATACCCACTCCTTGTCTCTAATTCGTTCATGTAAATCTTCCTAATAATGATTTGTACTATACGTACAAATTCAATAACTATGACGTCACATTTTCCCGTCATTAATTTCCCTTCATTATATCTCTAGTATGCAATGTATGAAAATTCTTTATCATCATAATAAAAACTGTACACTCTATAGAAGTCATTATTTATGTTATGTAGTATAAATATAACTATTATTCGACCATATCCCCGCCCCCATACGTCCATATTTTATCTTGATCATTATCCTATATAAATTTTATTAAATATTCATTTTTACTCGTGTCAATCTATGACATGCAAAACTTCATGCCTTCGTTTGAAAACGCAAAAATACGTTCTCGTATTATTTTTTTCATTATTTTTTTATTATATCACCTCCCGCATTGAACTCGAAAATGCTTAGTAAGTTATCAAATTCCGCTAACTGGCAGAATCGAACGCTTCAAAGATAAAAAAAGTCTCCTTTCGCTCGATTCGAATTTATAACTTTATCATGCGTTATGTTATATCATGTGTGTCATGTCTCATGTACTTGTGTTGTACTAATAACCAAATATAATAACCATATAGTATAACCATATAGTATAACCATATAGTATAACCATATATAAATATATAAAAACACTAAGAATGGTAAACGATGTAATGTACTTTAATGAAACTGTAATTAAGTAATTAATAATAACTTGCAAGGTACTTCAATGAAACTGTAATTGAATGTAATGAATTAATATATAATGTAAGAATGTACTTTAATAGAAGTGTAATTAAACAATAATAAGTAAATATGAATTAATTGGTAATTGTAATCGTAATTGTAATGAACCAAAATTAATACGTACTCAGTCATGTACTCAATTTGTACTTATGTACTACTATGAAATTATATCGCCTTCATAAATGTAGACGGCGAAAAATACAAATTAGTTTTTATTTTTATTTTTTTATTTGGAATCTTTCAAACATCTGATCATGTGTTTAAAAGGGGAAAACTTAACCTTCAACTGTCTTCCCCCAAACATTTAGGTTTATATTATACATGTATTTGTAAAATTACGGCTCTTCATTAAGTCACTTCATTACGGCACTTCATTACGAGCCTCCTTTGTTAGCAGCCTCGCTGCGAGGAGGGGGCAGAGGCCCCTTGCCTCCTTAACTTTTTAGATTCCGGCCTGAGCCATGGTCGAAAGAGGTCGAACCTCTACCCCTGTAAATTCAGAGCACTAATTGTACATTTTTAAGAAGTAAATTAGAGTAAGAGAAACTTTTTATTTTTCCCCTCGAGTTGGGCTATCTTCAGAAGAACTTAGTCAGTTAAGTCGATAAGTTATAAAAGAAAAATCGATAAGTTTAGTACCAAGAGAAAGTATCAGAGTATTATAGCAAGAGAAGAATTAATAATCGTCGACCCATAAAGCGAGAGAAAGAGACAACCCAAGCACCATAGAAGATATTGGCATAACAGTCTGGCGAGTCTGTAGCCAAGAGTTTAAACATTTGGAGACCCTACTACCAAGATTAGAAGAAATATCCGTTGCTGCCTCCTAACTAGAACCCCCGTCGATCCGAAACACCCCAGGGCCATAGACGGAGGGGTTAACATATATACATGTATATACATATATTAACCCCTCCGTCTATGGCCCTGGGTTGGTTCGAAGTCGACGGGGGTTCTGGTTAGGAGGCAGCAACGGACCTGTTACTTGCAGTAGTTTCTTCTATACTACTCTCCGAGTTCTTCTTTAGTGGCTCGGAGGATTCTGAGAGGCTTATTAAATTCTTTGAGGTTTCTCCCGATTCTTCTTGTAACTTATCGGGAGATTCTAATGATTAAGTTTTCTGAAGAGAGCACGGCTCGAAGGGGAAGATAAAGACTTTTTCTTACAGTGTTTTACTCCTAAACTGTTACAGGTAATGCTCAGCCTCGTAGTTGGAATCAGAATAAACATGGAAGAAATTTGTGGGGTTTATATACCCCGATTCTACTAACATCATCATTATTAAATGTTGAAGAGGCTGCATTATTTTTTCACAATATTTGAAAATAAAGTAAATCTTTTAGCTGTGGTAAGGTTTAAAAGAATAAACAAGATATTTGAAGATAAAGCCATATTTTTATCTTAAATTGCGTATTTTCAGATCTGATGTTATCATGATCTGCCAAGTTAATTAAAAGTGGAGATTGAACTATGCATCTTTACACTAAAATATGCATATGAGTAAAAATTAAGAGTTTAAGATTTACAATTAAATGCTTAAGCAAGACATGACTTCATCTTTTATAACGAAGAGAGAATGTATACAAAACATGACATGACAAAAGTTACTCAGGATTCATTATTAAGCTAAATCTAAAAATGATTAAGAAATTTTTAAAAAGAACAAGTCATCAATTATTTGGCAAAGTAGAAAGCACATCAAAATTTATCCCAACGGAAAAATAATAATAAAAAAAAATAATAACAGTATCGCCGAGTCTATATTCCTTATGGCGACATAATGTCGGGTCGGACATTGAGTACATTGTAATTTTGGTCTACTATAACTGATTATAATTACCAATTAATTCATTTATTATCGTTAACTACTATTCCATTAAAGTACATTGACTACGTCATTTAGTACAGTACATCATTAAGTACAGTTTCATTAAAGTACATTACATTATATTAAATTAAACAGTTACTATAACTTTGTTTTGTTTTTTACAGTGTTGCATATTAATAGACAATTAAGATTTTAGAAATACCGGGTGTCTCAAAATAGATGGAACCCATTGACATGATAATAATTTATTACTCAGAAAATAAACTCCAAAAACGATTACATTTCCTGGAAGCTGATATGATAACAATTAAAAACTGAAGATTTGAGGTCTCTAGATCAAAGGATACATTTATTAGAGCACATGTTCCAAATGACCGCCGTTGCGCTGCAGACACACTTGAAGCCGACGAGCGAAGTTGTCAATCACCCTGACACACTCTTCCTTCCTGATGGCACGAATCTTCTGGGTGATGGCCACTTTCAGTTCAGCAATGGATTGAGGACGATTCTCATACACGTGGTCCTTCAAGAACCCCCAGAGATAAAAATCTGGTGGGTTCAGATCGGGTGAATGCGGAGACCACTCGGGTTCGCGGCGCTTGCTGATCAGCCGATCAGGGAATCGGTGGTCCAGCCACTCCATCGTGATGTTGGCTGTATGTGGAGTTGCCCCATCTTGTTGGAACCATTGCACATCTCGATTCACGCCACGACGTGTCCCAAGTGCCCTCCAGAACTTGTTGAGCACCACAATGTAACGCTCCTTTGGACAGTGACTTCCTCCTCGTCTGTGTCTTCAAACCAAAACGGACCGATTATGCCATGTTTTGAGATAGCCACCCAGGCCGTGCATTTCACAGAGTGCAAGGGCCTCTGAAGCACCTCGTCTGGGGCTTGTGTGCCCCAGAACACATTGTTCTTGCTATTGACATACCCACTGAGCAAGAAGTGTGCTTCGTCGCTGAACCAAACATCATCAAGAAAGTCAGGATCCTCTTCGATCTTGTTCTCGAACCACCGGCACATCACAACACGTTTTGCCATGTCAGCTGGTGTGAGTTTATGCTTGATCTGGATCCTGTATGGGTACAGCTGAAGATCCTTGATCAAGATTCTTTGCACTGACGCACGTGAAAGACCCAGATCTTGGCAACGTCTTCGGATTGACTTTTTCGGACTCCTTCCGACAGAATCTCTCACCGCATTCACATTGTCAGGAGATCTTGCAGTCACCTTCCTGCCAGATCTGGGTGTTTCTGCTTTCTTGTTGAGATTGTTTACTGATCCTGTGGCTTGAAATTTGTGTGCCCAACGATAAATTTGGCTTTTCTGGGGATAATTGTTGAAGTTGAACTTCCTGCGAAATTTCGCTTGCACAGTTTTGAATGATTTCGTCTCCAAATAAGTAGTGACGCAAAATGTTTTTTCCTCCTTTGTCCAAGGCATTTTGATTGATAATTATTAGTTGTTATCGTCTCCTCTCTTCAAATCTGAAAAAATAGAACGAGAACATTAATATTGGCAGAATTATTAGCAGTGACATGGGTTGCATGTATATTGAGACACCCTGTAATACAAAGTACATGGGCACATACGGTATGTATTTATATACAACATAATATGTTATATTATGTTATAATATGTTATAAATTTGAATCAGAGCGAAAGGAGATTTTTATCTTAGAAGCGTTCGCTTCTGCCGTAGTTAGTGGAATTTGATCACTTACCTCAGCATTTATGAATATCTTGTGGGGTTGAACGCACGTGAAAAAAAATAATTAAAAAAATAATACGAGAACGTATTTGTGCGTTTTCGAACGAATGCATAAAGTTTTGCGTTTCATAGACTGACACGAGTAAAAATGAATATTTAAAAAAATTGACATAGGATAATGGTCAAGATAAGATATGGACGTATAGATGAATATGGTTGAATAATAAATTTATACAACATAACACCACATTATTATTAAAGAATTTACCATACATTGAATACGGAAGATGTCCAAATACTAAGCACGTGATTCAGTGTACAATGGGAAACGTAAAGAGAATTAAGTTATTTTATGACGTCATAGTGTATAAGTCATTATTAGAAAAGATGAATTAGAGAAATCCAGTAATGAATAAAGAAGTACAAATCGAAATTCTATCCAAAACTCGCTTAGGCGATTTTGGTTTCTCATGTAAAAATGAATATGGATTATTCATTGTTCATTTTTACATACATATATATATATACATATATGTGTAAAAATGAACAATGAATAATCCATATTCATTTTTACATGAGAAACCAAAATCGCCTAAGCGAGTTTTGGATAGAATTTCGATTTGTACTTCTTTATTCATTACTGGATTTCTCTAATTCATCTTTTCTAATAATGACTTATACACTATGACGTCATAAAATAACTTAATTCTCTTTAAAAATATATATGTTAACCCCTCCGTCTATTACCCGGGTTGGTTCGAAGTCGACGGGAGTTCTAGTTAGGTGGCAGCAACGGATGTGTGACTTGTAGTAGTTTCCTTCTATATTACTCTCCGAGTTCTTCTATAGCGGCTCGGAGGACTCTGGTAGACTTACTAAAGGTTCTGAAGATTCCGGACTCTTCTTATAGTGTATCCGGAAAGTTTAATGACTAAGTTCTTCTGAAGAGAGCAAGGCTCGAAGGATAAGATAAAGACTATCTTTTACTGTAATTTACTGCTAAAATGTACAGGTAGTGCTCAGCCTCTCAATTAGCTTCTCAATGACAATGGAAGATTTTTACTGGGGTTTATATACCCAAAAACTGCTATCATTATTATCATTAAATGCTAAAAAGGCTGTATTATTTTTGCACAATATTCGAAAATAAAGTAAATTTTCAGCTGTGGTAAGGCTTGAACGAGTAAACAAAATATTTGAAGACGAAACCATATTTTTATCTTAAACCGCGACTTTTCAGATCTGATGTTATCATGATCTGCCAAGTTAACTAAAAGTGGAAATCGGACTATGCATCTTTACACTAAAATATGCATATGAGTGAAATTTCAAGGTTTAAGATGTACAATTTTAATGCTTAGGCAAGACATGATCTCATTTTTTATAACGAAAGAGAATGTATACAAAATATGAACATTGCAAAGCTTAAGCAGGATTCCTTATTAAGCGAAATCTAAAAAAATGATTATGAGATTTTAAAAAACAACAGGTCACCAATTATTTAGCAAAGTAGAAAGCAAATCAAAAATTTTATCCAAACTCGCGTTGGGCGATTTTGGTCCTTATGTAAAAATGAATACACACACGTACATACATATGAGTATAGGCATTACATAAAGTTAAATATATAAGAATATACAGGATTATATAAATACATGAACCATATAACATGAATTTTTAAAATGGATACTTTTTCTTAAAATGGATACAAGAACTATATAAATGAATATAAGAATTACATGAAGAATAAGATAGTATACGAATATGGGAATTATTTAGGGTTCATTTTTACAGGGCTCTCCCCTCTAGAATGATATTAATATAATAATGTAACATCCTAACTAATGCTAACTAGATGATAACTATGGGTTTTATAATACAGATTTATATATACAACATAAGTCGGGTGGTTAAGTCTAGTTCACGTGGTGGTCTGGGTACGCACTCTTGGTCGTGCATAAATAGTTTCATGTTCCGTGTCTCTTGGTTTTCTTTGTTCCCAGAATGATCTTTTCACCACAAATATACCGAGGATAATAGCACATACAATAATGATACTAACGGCAGATGTTGAGAAAATGGTTACCGGTTGTAGTATTTGTAAGAGGTTATTTTGGTTATCATCAGAAATTTTAAACCGGCTCAATTGATCATTCCATTCAGTGGCATGTAGGTCGGGTTGGATGGTTACAGGTTTTATGGAGAGATTTAAGATCTCTATGACAGGTTTAAATTTAATTTGCGACGGGAATGGGTATGAGTTATTAAGGGTAACCTTGTACGGGTTGTATATTTGGAGGGCTTTTGAACGCAAGGAGCAACCAATTGGTAGCCGAATAACCATAGGGATTGTGATGAGGGAATAAGGCGATGGACACTCGAGAGTAGCGGCAGTCCTGTTCGCGAAAGAAACCCAGATGCCTGGTCCAACTCGTAGTTGGACGGTTTTAGGGGAATTAATTTTTTTAAATGAACATACCGGGGCATGCCAGTCACGAATTAAGTCGATAAAGCAAGACCTAGTAGTTGGAAGAATAAATGGTTTGAGTGGAGAACAAACGAGTTGTTTATTTAGTTGCGGGAATCGGCAATGCCGGACGTCGCTATCTGAAATCATAGAATAGGCTGACAGATCTTTGGTTAGGAAAAGGTAAGGTGGTACGGTGGGTAAATACAATCGCTAGACATTAGAATTGTTTTGTTAGGGTGTTGGGAAAGGGTGAAATTTATATACGTCGTAAGTGAGGACATCGAAAAATGGTATAATTATGAGGTATTAGGGCGGGTCATACTATGCATTTTTTTAAATCAATGGAGAGGGGTGTTCAAATGACATATTTTGGTGTATAGAACACAATTCTGAAGAAAATATTTAATTCTGATAACCCTAACCTACATCATTTAGCAGTTGATTATTATTAAATTGTTGATTATTTTACTACTGTAGTTACTACAGAATATGTCTTCTCACGTTTTCTATCATGGCTGCTCACGTTATCTCTCATAGAGCATTGTTCTAACTAATTCATATAAACACATAATGTAATTCATATAATAATAATAATATTTAAATACTCAAATAAAAAGGTGTGCCATTCCACTTAATTGTAATTATCATACAGTTTGGTATATGAAATATTTTGACGGTTTTCTGGCGCGCATAAGGCCATTTTCTGAGCCACCTTTCTCAGAGGCTAGAATGTAACGTTTCAGAACATTCTAAAACGTTTTGTGAAATATTTGAAGTGACTCATGATTTATGGTGAGTGACATCTACCCTGGTCTGATTTGTCAGTGGAGCAAAGCTAATGCTCTTTTCAAGCCACCTGTTATCAATGAAAAAGTGACCATCATGTCCAAGCTCAAGGAGGTCTGGAATCAGGCAGTGAAGTTTTCTCTTGGGAAGGGCAAACTTGATGCCAAAGAGAGGTTCATTGTCAAGTTAGACAAGTTCTTTGATATTTTGACTTGCAAGTGTCAGATTACCAGTTGTGAGGGGGGAGGCTGTGAGGGCTGTGTTATCCAAGCCCACATTAACTGTTCCTGCAGCAGAGAGAAAAAGATTCCTGTGAAAGATCTTGCCTACATCAAGGGACAGAAAGAGAAGGTTGGAAGTAAGGGACCCCACCAAATAGGGGGTCCTGATCTACCAGAGCACAAGAGGCAGGTGAGGACATTGAAAAGGCAGTGGATGGAAAGGAAGGCAGAGAAAAGGAGAAGGAGCAAGGAGGAAAGTGCTGCAGTAGCAGAGAAGGCAGCCAGGACGGATGTTAAGAGATTTTTGGCAGATGGTGATGAGGATCTGGAGTTGGAGAGAAGTGGTGATGAAGATGAGTTTGTTCCTGAAGTTGAGCTCTTCCCTCAAACTGACCCTGAGCCAGCAGCTTCGGCAAAGGTACAGAAAAACTATGATGAGATTCAAAACATTGCCCTTGCTAGTGTAAGGTATGGCATAGGGCTGAGGCCAACTGCAGCGATAGCAACAGCAGCTCTGATTGACGCAGGAATCATCACAGAAGACAATACAAGGAAAGTGATTGATAAGAGCAAGGTCAAGAGAGCACATGAGAAGTTGATGAGAGAGCTGGGGGAACAGTTCGAGAAGAAGTGCAGGGAGGAGGGGGGATCTCTTGCATCCTCTTTGATGGGCGGATTGACCTGACCAATGTGATGATGGAAGCTGAGGGCAGTGACCAATCTTTTCCCGCAAAGATCAAGGAAGAACACTATAGTGTTGTTAGTGAGCCTGGCAACTACTATCTGTTCCACTTTACTCCAGAGAAAGCAACTAAAGAGGAGTCACATGCTGAGAAGATTGCTAAGGTCCTGTTTGACTGGCTGAAAGAGAGGGGTTATGATAAGACCTTGTTGGCCATTGGAGGAGACTCAACAAATGTCAACACTGGTGTGAAAGCTGGAGTAATGCGGAAGCTGGAGCTGCACCTGGGGAGAAAGCTGGTCTGGTTGGTGTGCAACCTGCACACTGTTGAACTTCCCCTGCGCCATCTCATTGTTGACCTTGATGGCCCTACTCTGTCAGACAAAAAATTATCCGGGCCAATAGGAAAGCTCCTTGATTCTGCTACAGACTTTGATATCAATCCAAACTTCACCCGAATCTCTGTTGGCCCTCCACTGATCAAGCTTCCTGACAAGGTCATTCAAGATCTCTCAACTGATCAATACTATGGCTATAAAATTGTCTGTGCAGTCAGGGATGGAGTACTTCCTGCAGGGCTGGCTCTGTTAGAGATAGGACCAGTAAACCACAGCCGCTGGCTCACCACAGCGAACAGACTTCTCAGGCTCTGGGTGTCAAAGCACGGACTTAAAGGAAAGAACCTGAAGATTCTGCAATTCATTGTGGAATTCATCATTGGAGTGTATTACCCATGTTGGTTCAACGTGAAGGTCAAGCACTCCTGGATAGAAGGGCCTAGGCACATCCTCTTTCAGCTGGACTGCCTCAAGTCCCAGAGAAAGGAGGTGCTGGATATTGTGATGCCAACTGTGAGAAGATCTGCTTGGTATGCCCACAGTGAAGTCATCCTCCAAACACTACTCTGCTCTGAGGATCAGAAGGAGAGGATTGAAGGGGTGGAGAGAATCCTGGCCATCAGGGGAGGGGAGGGGACCCGGACACTCAGCTGGGGGACTCCTCTGTTAGGAGCAGAAGGACACCTGACATCAATTGTGATGCTTCCAGCATCGGTGACTTGATCAGCTGGTCAGAAGGTGTGTCAGAGCCACCTCTCACCTGCTCTCTAAACACCTCAGAGGTGAAAAACTTCATCAACACCCCCATGGAGGTGTGCAACTGGCCTTGCCACACACAAAGCATTGAGAGGGTTGTTAAAATGGTGACTGAGGCTTCTGCTAAGTACTTCTCACAGGAAAAGAGGGATGGAGGGATCAGGGCTCAGGAGACCAGCAGGAAGCTGATGTCCAAGTCTGAGTCAAAGCAGGATTTGTGCAACCTGGCAAAGTTCAAGATGTCAGGAGAATGATCTTTGTAATTATATCCAGTGATATACATGCAGTTCACCTATTAATAAATATATGTAAAGTTGATTTGGCCTTGTCAATATAAATGATTTACCTTATATCTTTTAATATATTATAAAGGGGTTCAAAAGGGTAAAATTGGCAATTTAGAAATACAAAATGATGTAGGTTAGAGTTATCCTATCCAAAAAAGAAGCTCATATTTGAATTCCCCATGTAAAAACATAATTTAGACACCCCTGATGGTAGGATTTCCTTTAGATTCATGTTGTCACCTGAGTACGACCCGCCCTAAATTGAGGTATGTGTAGGGGCGTGGTCCATGTACAGTCCAGGTGTATTCTAGAAATTGGGGGTAATTAGTGTGGTTGAGTGGGAATATGGGTGATAATTTTAATTGTGACTGGGCGGTGTGAATCAAGGACTGAAGTATTTCCCATGGTATTAGGGTGGAAAGAGTGATTTTTCCATGGGCTAGCTGGGTTGCACGCAAAACCTTGGAATGAATCGTAGTTATTCGTTGTAAGTATTTATCGATTAGGGTTACTTGTAGGTTCATTATCTCTATTAATTCTAGATATCTTTTGTGTTCTTTGTATTGAGCTAACATGGATTCAAGGTATGTGAATCTGTCCGAAAGGGAGTGGAGGAAGCGATTGTTTTCGTGTAATGACCTAATAGTTTGTTCTAACATGTGTCCATTATATTGTCGATTTCGCGCGAAGAGATTCAATTTAAGTTCAATTCTTTTAATATCTTCTTCGGTTGCTAATCCGAATAAACCTTTGAACAGTTTCCCTCCTATATCTATCAGTCCCCTTTTACTTCTTTGGTTAAAGTTTTCTGAATTTTTAGTTTCAGTTTGTATCCATGGTAAGGCTAATATTTCTGATAGGGCGCGTGCTGTAGTTTGAATATTTTCGAGGGTATTTTCTAACAGAACGCGACTAATCTGATCTTTTCCTTGGAAAGAATTCTGGACTTTACTTTCAAACGTTTTTAATTGGGTTTGTATCTGAAGGAGATTGATTTTAATTCTAGCAGGGGGTTGCAAATTTATATAAAGGTCTGCGTGCCCTTTCAAAAATTTACCTTCTGCAAGTTTTTCTATAACAACTCCGGTAGAAATTTTAATGCTAGGGCTACAAGAGTAAATAATTTGGAAAATTATAAGGGGGACAATTTTATTCATTTCTACGCCTTAGGTTATACGGAGCTGGGGGTGGCTTGTGTGGATACTTGTGTTTGTGGGCGAAGGGGTCGGCCTCGTTTTGGTGGCAATGGGGGTCGACCGTTGAGCTCGGATTCTGAGCGGGTTCGTTTCTTATGTGAAGGTTCTAGTTCACGTGGGTGATGCATTTGCGGGCGGTATGTAGGGTCCGTGCGTCGATCATCAATCGGTGAGGGTGGTGACAGAGGAGATGGTGGAGTTGGAGGAGATGGTGGAGTTCCACTGAGTGATCCTCTCGAAGGGGTTTCTCCAGGGTCTGGGTCCGATGGGACGCTTGGCTCTGGGGCCTCCTCTTGTTCAGAGATTGCCTCGAGTACTGGTGGTATTACGAGGTACCAATCTTCGTCATGGGTAGCGGTTCCCGCGGTGACCACTTCAGTTTTTTGATCCCTGCCCGATTTGTTAATATCTTGACCTTTTGAAGGATAGGCGGCTCGAACGCCTGGCAGCTGTTTTTTGGGAAGGTGTTGTTCGGAAGCTATCTTCAAATTGTCAGCGTGAATGATCTTTAGTTTGGAATGATCCCGGAGGTCGAGGATTTCATAACGATTTTTTCCGAGGTTTTTCATAATCCTATATGGGCCATCCCATTTTGGGTATAATTTGCGATGAGCACCTGGCGGTTTCACGCTCTTCAGATAACATCGCATACCGACGATTATAGTCCGTTGACGGGGATGACGCCTATGTTGCTCTTGCTCCATCTGTTGGTTTCGTTGGTCGAGGGCATAGCGGATTATGTCAAAAATCTTGAAAGATCGTTCAGCTAGTTGCTGATTTGCTTCTGCCATTTCGGAAGATGTTAGAACTGCCGGGTCGGTTTGGTCGGGCAAATCAAAAGGTAGACGCTTGTCGTAGTGATAGAGGACGAAATGAGGGGTGTCCCCGATGGACACATTATAGCCATTGTTGATGGCTGTTTGTACCATGGGAAGGGAATCATCCCATGTACGGGAGGATGCATCGACAACGTGGCGCAGGGCTTCAAGATCTTTCGATTGTGCCTTTCCACTAAGCCGTTTGCCTGCGGATGGTATGCCACAATGTGTGTATTTTAAATTTTACAAATGTTTACAGAGTGATCGAACAGTTTGGAGTGAAACTAAGGGCGTTATCCGAGATTAGGATGGAAGGAGTGGTATGATTTTGGATGACGCGTTCCACTAGGCTCTTGCCACAGTTTCCGAGGTCTGGTCTGGAATGGCGGCTACTTCGCTGTAACGCGAGAAGTGGTCCGTAAACACAATGATGTACTGATTTCCCTTTGATGTTTTGGGAAATGGTCCCAGTATATCCATTCCAGTTCTTTGCCAGGGCCTTTGGCATACTGGATATTTATGCATCGGAGCTGTGGATGGTACGTTGCCCTTATGCTTTAAACACGACGGACATTCGGCGATGTATTCTTGTACCTTTCTGTTCATCTCGGGAAAGTGGTATCGCTCCAAAAGACTCTTGATGGTGCGATCCGGCCCCATGTGTCCATACAAAGGTGAGTCGTGACAAAGTCCAATGGCTATATCGACGAGATCCTTTGGTATCTCCACGAGGTCGTTTCCATCTTCGTTCCTGAAATGTACGAGCCCATCTTTGAGGTTGTACTGTTCTTTTACCTTCGATGGTTCCTTTTGTTCCAGGCGCGCCCGAAGGTTTTGGGTGTGTTGGTCCTGTTGTTGGGAGTATTGCAGACACTCGTAGTCGAACACAGGAAGAATTCCTATTTTATTCACTCGGGCGTCGGGCTTGAGTCTCGACAATCCGTCTGGAATAACTTGCAGTTTTCCCGGTTTGTATACGATTTTCGCTGCAAAGTCCTGAATCAACAGAGCCCATCTACTCAATCGTCCTTCAAGTAGCTTGTCCTTGAAGAGGTACGTGAGTGGCTTATGATCAGTCTTGATGGTTACATCGTAGCCATAGACGATATTTCGGAATTTTTTCAAAGCCCAATATACCGCTAGGGCCTCTCGGTCCGTAGTGGAATAATTCCGTTGAGGTGCAGAGAGAAGTTGACTGGCATAAGCAATGGGTAATTCCACACCGTCTACGTCCTGTAACAGGACGGCTCCTAGTCCATAGGAGGAAGCATCTGTGGCTATGATGAAGGGTCTTGTGTAATCAGGATATTGTAAAATGGGATGACAGGTTAGTTTATTAATTAAAGTTTCAAAGGCATGTTGGTGATCGGATTCCCAGTTAAATTTCGAATTTTTCTGGAACAAATTAGTAATGGGTTTAGCAATATTCGAAAATTGGGGGATAAAGTTCCGATAGAATCCGACAAAACCAATAAATGCACGGGCGTCGTCGATGGTCTTGGGTACAGGGTACCTTTCCAGGGCTTCGAGTTTGGCTGGATCAGGTTTAATTCCTGTGGACGAGAGTAGGAATCCTAGGTATACCAGGGATTCTTGTAAAAAATTGCACTTTGCAAGCTTCAGTTTAAGGTGTGCTTTTCTCAAGTGTGATAGCACATTCTGAAGGCGTTGAAAGTGTGTTTTTATGTCCGAACTGTAGACGATAATATCGTCAAGATAACGAGAGCTTCGACACCTAATAGGTCGGAAAGGACTATATTCATCAACCTAGAGAAATTAGCAGGCCCATTTCGGACTCCGAAAGGTAAAACCTGGAATTCGTAATGGCCTCGGTTAGTGGAGAAAGCAGTCAATGCCCGAGATTCGGGACTGACCTCCATTTGCCAATAACCTGATGCTAAATCGAGGGATGAAAAAAGTTCGCTTTCCCTACGTTCAGAATTGTTTCCTGCATGTTTGGAATCGGGAAACGGTCTGGGATGGTAATGTTTTCAGGCGTCTAAAATCTATACAAGGGCGAGATGTTCCGTCCTTTTTGGAGACGAGAATCATAGGAGCGGACCAGGGACTAGCTGAAGGCTGAATGACATCCTGCTCCAACATGTCCTTGATGTGTTCCTCAATAGTGACTAACTGGGAATGTGGAACCCGATAGGGAGGAATGAAAATGGGTTTGGAATTGGGTTCCAACTTGATTTCAAAAGGGACCAAATTAGTTCGGCCCAGAGGATCTCCTTTTAGGGCAATCACATCTCTATTTCTTATCAGGAAATCGAGAAGTGATTCCATTAGTTTGGGATCCTGTAAAGCTGGTGACTCCTGAAGGGAGTGCTCAGACATTTCTTATATTCTTCTTTTAATATGAAGGATTTAATTCTAAGGAACTGGAAACACGATTTATCATACTGATGGGGAAATCTGAATCTACTTCTACTGTGGAAACAGTTCCTATTTTCTGATTTGAAGTTAATTCTATAGGACTTTTCCTTTGTTTAAACAAACAACAGGGATAGCTGAATTCTGACTCTGACTAAGGACTTGGGCAATAAGAACATCTCTTTTGAAATTACTTTTCTCTGTAATCAGAGTACGCTCTGACTCTAATAATTTTCCTTGACTGTTAACTACTTTTGCTAGGAAACAAATCTTCTCATAAGGTGCTACTGTTATATGCTCGGTAGGGCATATGAAAAATTGTGAATCTGATTCTGGTTCGGCGACTAAAATTTGCCTTATTGGCTGAACTGAAGCTGGCTGACTGGAAACTGGCTGACT
This sequence comes from Bathynomus jamesi, assembly GCA_023014485.1. Lineage (NCBI taxonomy): Eukaryota > Metazoa > Arthropoda > Malacostraca > Isopoda > Cirolanidae > Bathynomus > Bathynomus jamesi. The sequence continues at coordinate 45,292 of JAJOZX010013349.1, read as the reverse complement.
GGAAACTGGCTGACTGGAAACTGGCTGACTGGAAACTGGCTGACTGGAAACTGACTGACTGGAAACTGACTGACTGGAAACTGACTGACTGGAAACTGACTGACTGGAAACTGACTGACTGGAAACTGCTGTGTTGATCCAACTGGATTCAACAACTGGAACTGATTACCCTGGGGTCTGATTTCTGGAGCGGTTGTCCCTCTGGATGCAACCGGCTGACTTGATCTGCTATCAAGTAGAGGGGGTTTCCTATTTCTTTCGGAAATCTGAACTGAGCTAAGTCTATTAGCATTAAGTTGTCTGTCATCTCGCGGAGATGGTGTGTCCTATTTCGACACTTTACTAACTTTCCGGCTGGGTAAATCTCCCATTGATTCCGGTTAAAAAAATCCATACCTAGTAGGATGTCTGTCTGAAAGGTGGCGACTGTGTCCACTATACAACATTTCGCGGGGTATACCGCGTTTCCAATTTCTAAATATAACTCAATTTCTCCGTATGTGGGTATGGGTGTGCCCGTAACTCCTCTGAGTTGGCAGGATGGTGCCTTAAGTTCATATTTAATTTGTACTCTCTAGTAATTCATCTACGCATTGTTTCTTAATTAACGTCGCGTGTGCTCCTGTATCTAGGAGAGCAGTTAAATCTTGGTTATCGTGCTACAATTTATTATTAAATCTAGGAGGTCCGCACCTATTATCCTGATGGGGAGTTTGTGTGCGTATCTGGGCTCATTACTGTAATTTAGGAGGGAGGAGGTTGAACTGCTGCCTCCAATGTAGGGTCTAAAAAAGGGCTCAATGGTCTTCTATGGGAGGACCTGGGTCATATTCTACGGGTATCATACGCTGGAGGGTGTTCTTGAAAACTGTTCTCTGGGGAAAATGATTCCTCCCGGGTACTTCTACGTACCGAACTAGTTGACCTTGCTGGTTGTATTGAGGTTTACATGGGGTAAGAGTGTGGTGACCCTGTGGTCGTGATCTATTGGGTTGGTAGTTCGACTGAGGCTGGGAATGGACTGGTTTCTGGGGATTGGTGACTTTTGGGATACGTTTTGGGAACGTGGTTGGTTTGGTTTCTGAAAGTGGGGTCTATACCCTGCAGGGGCTTTATCAGCACACTTTTGGCGATCGCCACGGCGATGACCATGTTCGTGACAGTGGGAGCAATACGAGGGGTAATTACATTGACTTATCATGTGCCCAAACTATCGCAGTTAAAACACTGTGGAGGAGGGCGTGTATTCTGGGTTTGGGGGGCTTGTTTCTGGGGTGTTCCCTGCATTGGCCTCGATTTATAGGTTGTTGTTGTTGTGTTGGTGTTGTGGCTGCTGCTGCTGAATATAATGTACGGGGTTTCTCTACCCTTTCGGTAGTTTGGTTTGCTAAATCGGGGTAATGTTCCCGTGTTTTGTTTATGGCTACACTTACAGGTTTGTCAACATTTAAAAACTCCTGAAACTTTTTTTTAGGTGCTCCGGGTAGGTTTTGGTAAATGGTTGTGGCTACTATTAGATTTCTTTGTTTCGAAGTGAAAGTTATGCCACATGCATTTTCTGCGGCCCGGAGGGCTTCTCCTACAAGTTTATGTGTACGTGTAATAAAATTGTTTAAATCTTCGTGTTCCTCTTTCTTCCATTTAGCTTGGAAGACTGCTTCTAACGTGGCTAAGGGTTGTGCAAGGGTTATTTCTTTAAAAAATTCTAATAAGTTTTGTTTAAAATCGTCCCATGTTAGCTTCGCTAATTGATGGGACGTAAGTGACTGTGTCATGAGCATTCCCTTCTTTAGGGTCAATAAATCTTTTTGCTTCCTATTTTTATATCATCATCGGTAATATTTCGCGTAAGAAATGTTGCTCTAAAGATCAACCCAAGGTCTTACGCGTGGTTCAACAAAACGATTATCTATGGTCCCCTTAAAAATTAAAACAGTATGAGGAAGGTTTACTAATCTGCCTAAGTTAATGTATGCTGGGGCGGGGGTTTGAGACTGAGACATATTGGCTTGGACTTTTGTGTGTTTGGGAGTATGTTTGAAGGGCGCGGGGTAGGTGGAAAAATGGGTGTAGGTAATTTTCGATGTCAGAAAGCGCACCGTCTGAATCGCTCATATGTGAAGGTACTTATTAATGTGTTCTAATTAGGTCTGCTTGACCGATCTTAATTTATGGAATGATCACTTAAGGGGTTTTCCTAACTACACTATCTAAAAAAAATGCACAACAATTTGCCTAACTCGGGGAAAATTTGAAAAGATTGCAAACAAAAATAAAAATGTAAACAAAATTTCACTCAATGTACGTGAAGGTATGGTAATACTATGTTTGGTACATTAAATAAAATTATACTATACTAACTAGAATAGTAAAATAACTGTGACAATAACTGTGACAATACTGTTTTCAATAAAAAAATGTATCACTGGTGTCTGAAGTGTTCACTGTGTTTTTTGTTAATTCTGGCTCAATACTAAATATTAATTGTTAATAATAATGACTTTTCAAATGTTTAGAAATTATTTAAAAAAGTTTTGTACTTAACAAGATTCCTACGGCGAAATCCTTAGAGTGTCCTGAAGACGTGTCTTGCTGGCCACTTGTTCCTAGATGAAAACTAGGCGTGAGAACTTGGAGTCGTGACGCACCGGTTCAAGGGTGGATGTGACGAACTAGAAGTCGTGACACGCCGGTCAACTGGGTGTTGGTTCTGGTTCCAGGGTCTGGAAGACTGGAAGAATCCTGGAGTCGTGAAGATCCTGGTTAAAGGGTCGCCAGTTGTTAACCCCTCCGTCTATGGCCCGGGTGGTTCGAAGTCGACGGGGGTTCTAGTTAGGTGGCAGCAACGGATGTGTGACTTGAAGTAGTTTTCTTCTATATTACTCTCCGAGTTCTTCTATAGTGGCTCGGAGGACTCTGGTAGACTTACTAAATGCTGAAGGTTCCGGATTCTTCTTATAGCGTATCCGGAAAGTTTTGACTAAGTTTTCTGAAGAGAGCAAGGCTCGAAGGACAATAAAAATCTTTAACTGTAATTTACTGCTAAAATGTACAGGTAGTGCTCAGCCTCTGAATTAGCTTCTGAATGACAATGGAATTTTTAATGGGTTTATATACCCAAAAACTGCTAACATTATTATTATTAAATGCTAAAAGGCTGTATTATTTTTGCACAATATTTGAAAATAAGTAAATTTTTAGCTGTGGTAAGGCTTGAACGAGTAAACAAAATATTTGAAGACGAAACCATATTTTTATCTTAAACCGCGACTTTTCAGATCTGATGTTATCATGATCTGCCAAGTTAACTAAAAGTGGAAATCGGACTATGCATCTTTACACTAAAATATGCATATGAGTGAAATTTTAAGGTTTAAGATGTACAATTTTAATGCTTAGGCAAGACATGATCTCATTTTTATAACGAAAGAGAGTGTATACAAAATGTGAACATTGCAAAGCTTAAGCAGGATTCCTTATTAAGCGAAATCTAAAAAAATGATTATGAGATTTTAAAAAACAACAGGTCACCAATTATTTAGCAAAGTAGAAAGCAAATCAAAAATTTTATCCAAACTCGCGTTGGGCGATTTTGGTCCTTATGTAAAAATGAATACACACACGTACATACATATGAGTATAGGCATTATATAAAGTTAAATATATAAGAATATACAGAATTATATAAATACATGAACCATATAACACAAATTTTTAAAATGGATACTTTTTCTTAAATGGATACAAGACTATATAAATGAATACAAGAATTACATGAAGGATAAGATAATATAGGAATATGGGAATTATTTATGGTTCATTTTTACACACATATATATATATTATGTGTGTGTTGTAATATATACATATATATGTATATATACATATATATATACACATATATATACATATATATATATATACATATATACATATATATATACATATATATATATATACATATATATATATATATATATATATATATATATACATATATACATATATATATATATATATATATATATATATATACATTATACATTATATACATATATATACATATATATACATATATACATATATATACATATATATATATACACATATATACATATATATATATACATATATACATATATACACATATATATATATATATACATATATACATATATATATATACATATATATATATATACATATATACACATATATATACATATATATATATATATATATATATATATATATATATATATATATATATATATACATATATACATATATATATATATATATAATACATATATACATATATATATATATATACATATATACATATACGCAAAACTAATGTGGGAATCGTTCGAAACGGTATTTAGGACTATAAATGAGGAATGTGTACCGTACAAAATTAAGCGTGCGAATACATATATATATATATATGTGTATATATTATATATATATATATACATATATATATATATATATACACACACATATATATATTATACACATATATATATAATATATCACGTGGTGATCAGTCTCACGTGGTGATCAGTCTTTCCTTGTGAACAGACGTGTTTTATCGAGTGTCAAGTGTTATCAATTGAATAAGTGGTTTTCGTTGAAGTGTTTTAAAAAAAAAGTGTTCCGTGCATTCTTAACTAAATTACTTCGTGCTACTAATCATTCATTAACGATTATATTTCATTTATTGACGTTATTCAGTACTATATTATTTGATCAAACCAAGGCTACTTGCACGTGGCTTGCCTTGTTTGTTTTTCAAATCAATCAGAAAACGTGCAGTCATAAGGTTCATTTTTCCGTGCTTCGAGAGGTCAGGTAGTGTGTTGTCAGAAACCGTGTGAAAAAAAGGAAAAAATCGGGTCGAATCGCGGACAGATAAGTGTTATAAATACTCTTCTTTTACAGATCTTTTGTCGGTAGCTTAATTCTATATTAATTTAGTATAAATTTGTGTTACAGGAACCTGTTTCTGCGTTTCAAGAACGCGGTAGACCTACGTTGTAATTTATTCATTTCCAAACGCTCGTTTTTTGTTTTTGTTTTTTTTGTTGTTGTTCAACTAATTAAAAGCATGGCACCCCCGTCAAGTACTTGCAGTCGCTATGAAGGGAAATTTGTTGCTTACGCGTTTACAATGGCTAATAATAATGAACAGTTAGTTTGCAGGTGGTGCTCAAGCATGGAAGTGCTGAGGAACGAGTTAGAACGTGAGAGGGAGGCCAGGGTGAGACTTGAAGAAAGCGTGATGCTCCTGACGGCAAAATTAGAATCTCTTGAGACTCCACTTACGACCCCTCCTGCCTCAGTTTCTACTGATAATATAAATAGTACTAATAGCCCTCTCTCTTCCCCTAGTTCCCAACCCTTCGTTCGAGTGCGAAATGGAGCCCCATTCAGAAAAGCAAAGACCTGTCTACCAGTAATAACAAGTAATAAGTTTTCTGTTTTAGGTTTCGAAGATGCTGATGAACCGGAAATACGACTCGTTGGCGATTCCATTGTTCGAGGGCAGCTCGAGGAATTCTGTGGGAGAAACCCTCGTCGTAGGCGCCGTTACTGCTACCCTTGTGCAAGGGTTAGGCTGACCATATTTCCTTGAGACAAAAACGGGACATTGGGATGGCAAAATGGGACGGGGTTATGTAATATTCTGTATTCATGAAAAAGTAAGTACATAAACATATATATTGAGCTTACAATTATTCTTCAGTGACAGAACCCATACAAAAATTTAGGTAGACGTAGTACTGTCCCGTTCAAAACGGTACGTATGGTCAGCCTAGCAAGGGTGGAGAATATAACTAATAGTGTTGACCATTTTACAGACGGTACCACCGAGGACACAACGTATGTTATTCATGTCGGTACTAATAACGTTTTAAATTCTAGATCGGAAGAACTGCTGGCTAGGTATAGGGACTTATTAGAGCGACTAAAGGAGAAAACTAATAAGATTGTTTTAACAGGTATACTTCCTCGAATTGTCCAACGAAGCGATTTCTACAGCATGGCGACCTATAATAACAATAACCTAAAGTCTCTTTGCCAACAGGAAGGAGTGCATTTTGCAAATTTTTGGAACAGTTTCTACGGCACGAGGGACTTGTTGCTCGAAGATGGACTTCATTTTAATGACGTTGGAGCTGCGCGTTTAGGAAGACTGTTTCATAATACTGTCTCTTCTTTTCAGGCTGCCGCAACCCGAACGGTCCCAGCATAAATTCCACAAATTTCCCCTGCGCTCGCGAAGGTGTCGTAATTACAAACGATTTCAAAGTTCTATCCTTAAATGCTCGTAGCCTACGAAATAAAATAAACGAATTTTTTTCTTTAATCGCTTCTAAAGACTATGATTTAATTGCGATAAATGAATCGTGGCTTAGCACTGAAACACGAGACTTTGTAGGGGAGTATCAAATTAAAGGTTATAGACTTCTTGTTAAAAACAGAATAGGTAGGCGAGGAGGCGGTGTTATGTTGTATATCAAAGATAATATTGCGAACGTTATAGAAGTAAAGCACTCAATTCCAGAACCGATAGATTCGACTATAGCAGAACTTAAATTGAACGATTTCAAACTTCTTGTTGTGGTTATATATAGGCCCCCTAATCAAACAGCTGATACGGACGAAGAGTTATATCGTGAACTAAAGAGAATAATCGGTAGTGAGCAGGCTTTAGTTATGGGTGACTTTAAATGCGCCAACGTGAATTACGATACAATGCAGGGAGACGCGGAAGGTAATCGTTTAATTAATTTTCTCGAGGATAGCTTTCTTATTCAAAAGTTTGGGGAACCTACGAGGTTGGACAGTATTTTAGATTTAGTAATTACGGATGATAGGCTAATTACTGATCTTCAAATAATAGAATCGTTGGGCAACAGCGATCACAATATGGTAGAGTTTGTCCTCTCAGTAAGTCACTCGAAACCAACTAACTCGACGAAAATTCCTAACTTCCAGCACGCAGACTTTTGTAAATTTCGAAATAAATTTTCACACGTCAATTGGGATAACGTAATGGGGAACTCCAACGCAAAACTAATGTGGGAATCGTTCGAAACGGTATTTAGGACTATAAATGAGGAATGCGTACCGTACAAAATTAAGCGTGCGAAAGTAAACAACAAGCTCTTGTGGTTTACTTCTAGAGTAGGAGACATTATAAAGAGTAGAGATAGGGCTTATAGGCTATATAAGTGCGATAAAGATACTGTTGTTACGAAACAACTACATATCTCTAAGGCGTGAATCGAAAGTGTAATAAAACAGTCCAAGCGCGAATTTGAAATCTCCATAGCTCGTGACGGTAAAGAAAACCCCAAGCGATTCTTTCAATACGTCAATAATAGAAATCCAGTAAAAAGTATCTTGGGGCCTTTGAAAAATGTAAATGGAGATCTAGTTTCTGAAAACAAGGAAAAGGCTACCTTGCTGAACGAATTTTTTACGTAAGTTTTTATTATAGAAGATCTAACGAATATCCCTACGGTCATAGACATAATACCTTTTGATAATGGTAATATTTTGGATAATATCGTCGTTAGTGAAGCGGAGGTAATGCGCTATATTGATAAAATCAAAACGCGTAAATCACCTGGTCCGAATTCCATATATCCCATACAACTAAAAGAATTAAAAGATAGCATTCTTGTGCCGCTAACAAAGATTTTTAATGCGTCTATTTCTGAGGGGTGCGTACCAGATAATTTCAAGTTAGCAAACGTAGCACCTATCTTTAAGAAAGGCGATAAAGGTGAGGCGGGAAATTATAGGCCAATCAGTTTAACGTCTGTTGTAGGTAAGCTACTGGAATCAATAATTAGGGATCGTATAGTCGAACACTTAGAAGTGCATAACTTAGTTAGAAATACGCAGCACGGATTTAGGCGAAACAAATCTTGCTTAACTAATCTTTTAGAATTTTTCCAAAGCGTGGTTGACGTTTACGATAGACATCGGGCGGTTGATGTAGTGTATTTAGATTTTCAAAAAGCGTTTGACACCGTGCCGCAAAAAAGACTCATTGAAAAAACTAAGGCTCATGGAATCAGGGGTGTAGTAATAAATTGGCTAGAAGAGTGGTTGCGACGTAGGAAACAGAGGGTGGTCGTTGATGGAGCGGAGTCGTGTTGGGCTAATGTAGCGAGTGGCGTTCCTCAGGGTTCTGTATTGGGCCCCTTGCTTTTTCTTATATATATTAACGATTTAGATGTCGGCCTAGTCAATACAGTTTCAAAGTTTGCGGATGACACGAAGCTGGGTGGTAGGGCGATTAATGACGAAGATAGAGGTAAAATTCAGGAAGATCTGAATAAAATCGTTGATTGGTCAGTCACATGGCAAATGAGATTTAACGTTGATAAGTGCAAAATTTTGCATATAGGTTCGCGTAACGGTAATTTTGCGTATAGTATGTCAGGGAAAGATTTAACAAGTGTAGAGCAGGAAAAAGATTTAGGAGTTATAGTCACTGGTGATTTAAAAGTAGCGAGACAAAGTACACCAGCGGTCAATAAGGCGAACAAAGTGTTAGGTTTTATAGCTCGAAATGTTGAGTACAAAACGCGCGATATTATAGTTCCACTTTATAAATCATTAGTTAGACCCCATTTGGAGTACGCGGTCCAATTTTGGAATCCGCATATGCGCAAAGATATAGACAAAATCGAAAGAGTTCAAAGACGAGCAACTAAGATGATTCCGTCGCTTAGGTCAAAGTCGTACAAGGATAGTCTTAAGGAGTTAAAATTGACAACACTCGAGACTAGGAGGTTAAGGGGTGATCTAATCCAGGTTTTCAAAATTATGAATGGGTTCGATAACGTAGATAGAGATAGCTTTTTCGAAATATCTCAATATAATAGGACTAGAAATAACGGGTGTAAGTTGACAAGTAGAAGGTTCGAGACAGCAGTTGCCAAAAACTTTTTTACGCACAGAATAGTAAATAGCTGGAATAGTTTGCCGGTAGAAGTAATTAGTAGCACGTCTATAAACATGCTTAAAAATCGATTAGACGCATATGTTGATAGAAAGGGTATAGTTTAAGGTAGTAAAATTAAGGCTTTCTGGGGATAGATCCCACAGCTCAATACAAGTGTTGTGGGATATAGGGAGGCAGCGTCTTGGGTTAGGGGATACTCTCTGTACTTACACACCCCATTTAAAGAGATTCCTCTGCCGAGCGGTGCCCCCCATAGTACTGTGAGGTATTGAAAAACTCATGATCATCACTTGCCCCACAAACACCTTTAAATGGGAGACCCAAAATGGGTTCACACACATTTCTACATTACTGTACAGTCTTTACAGCCACACCTACACTTTTCCTCGTAAGTTTATATATTGTAATGTGTATGGTTGTTAATTTTGACTTGGTCCGCATTCGATATGGACCGTGACTTGATGGATACCGTAATGAAAATGACTGGATTCTTTGGATCTGATATAATTGCATGTCCGTTATAAATAGATATAGAGTGTAACATATTTGTGGATAGTAGTCTATTATGACTTGATCCTCTGGATCCAGAGATTCTATCTTCAGTTTTAAATCGATAATTAATTAGTTTTAAATTGATAATTATTTAGTTTCGTAAAAATTGGTCGTTTCCAATTTACCGGCAGTTTTTACATAAATTTCTTATGTTCTTGTGGTTCGGAACGCACGTAAAATTGTAGGTCCCCTCCGCCACCACGGAGGACATACACAATACACGATTACGAACACAGTTAAGTAGACCAGCCATGAGTGGATCCTAGGGTCTTTGTTGGTCTGAAACATTACATTATAACATTATAACATATAATATATATATATATATATATATATATATATATATATGTATATACATATATATATACACATATATATATATATATCTATATACATATATATATATATATATATATACATATACATATATATATATATATATATACATATACATATATATATATATATATATTAGTGATGTAGCGGATGTCATTTTTTTCACATCCGCGGATGCGGATGAGGATGTTTGATTTCAACATCCGCGGATGCGGATGCGGATGCGGATGTCTACATTTTCGTTATTTTATAGGATATATTCGAGATTTGTTGTGTTTAACGTATATAATAAGTTATTATATAGAGAGAGCTGTAGCTATAATGTAGTATAATTGATTAATTGTACAATAATTGCTGTACTTTTCCCTGGACATATAAAATAATAGCAAGCATCTAACTAATATAGAAATCAATTAGTGAATTCGTCTGCAAATAAATTCGTTATATTTTGTTGAGTTTCAGCCACAATTAGAAACCATAATTGTGTTACCCGACCTCTTTCCCCAACCTCCACCCTTATAGGAAGAGCTCTTTAATTAGCTTGATAACTATTTATATTAAGTTTAAAGTTTTATTAAGCATATTTATAAATGAGTAATTAAAATAAAGTAAACTAAGATGTTCATCGTTTAATATTCAAACTTAATTATAGGAAGGTTATGCTTAAGGAACATTAATTTTTCTGCCTTTTCTGCTGCCAGTCTGTTTCTCTTTTCATCATATATTAATCCAGCACTGCTAAATAATCTCTCGCTTGGTACGCTTGTTGGAGGACGTGCTAAATGTTTCCTTGCAAGTTTACTCAAGTATGGATAGATATTCTGCGTATTTTTCCACCAACTAATAGGATTGTCACATGCAGCCAGGCGTTTTTCTTGGTGATAGCTCTCGATCATTTTTACTACATCTTTTGACATCGCGTAGGTCTCGTCATCGCTGCTTGACTCAAGAAACTGAGAGAGAGATTCTGTGATAGATTTGCTTGTTGAACGTGTTGGTTCTGTCACTGAAACTTTTATTCTTTTGGTGGGTGGCGAAGCGACAGATTCAAGAGATTGAAGCTCTTCAACTGCTTTGCCAAGTGATGATTTAACTCGTTCTAATGTACTAGGTGAAAATAACTTAGCTTTGTAACGTGGATCTAAGTAGGTTGCAAGAGAGTAACTTCATACAAGAACAGCCTCTCGTCTTGTCGCTTGCATCACTTTTGCGCACAATGAACTAGTTCTATTAATATAGTAGAATTTGATAATTTCCGCTTATTAATGACGTTTTATCTCAACGGTCCACATCCGCACGACATCCGCAGTCCAAAGTGCGGATGCGGATGCAGATGCGGATGCGAGAAAATGTGCGGATGTTCCGCGGATGCGGATGCGGATGTGACCTACATCACTAATATATATACATATATATATACATATACATATATACATATACATATATATATATATACATATACATATACATATATATATATATATATATATATATATATATATATATTATATATATGTGTGTGTATATATACACATATATATATATATATACACACATATATATACACATATATATATATATATATATATTATATAATATATATATTAGTTATGGATCGAGTGGTCGGTTTTTCACAACCGCGGTTGCGGTTGCGGTTATCATATACTAGGAAAAATGCGTAATTATTAACTGGATTTAGCCACTATAGTGCGATTTAGCCACACTTGGTACATAATATATACTAAATAGTATTTATTTAGCAAATACCTTATGTTGAACACAAGTTTTGCAATACATCGCTACCGCTATTTGTGTGTTGCAAAACTTGTGTTCAACATAAGGTATTTACTAAATAAATACTATTTAAATGAAGTATATTCTAAACTTATATAGCTATTATGAAAGAATAGGTCAAATTAATTAAAACCATATTTTGCACTAAGTGTGTTACCAGGATGAGGGACGAGGACCCATCGCACTGTTCATCCGACATACCACTTTCCCCAGCCTCCACCCATTGGAAAGTTATGGATTATTATTCATTTGAAAAACTGATGTCAAACTTAATGACAGGCAGTGTGAATTTCAAGAATAATATTTTTGCTGCATTTTCACCTTACAACCGCAACCGCACTTATGGAACGGCGGTTGCGGTTACGGTTGCGGTTGTGAATTTTTGTGCGGTTGTAGTGCGGTTGCGGTTGCGGTTATTCGATCCATCACTAATATATATATATATATATATACATATATATATATATACACATATATATATATACACATATATATACACATATATATATATATATATATATATATATTTATATATATATATATATATATATATATATATGTTAACCCCCTTTTATGGCCCTGAGTCGGTTCGGATCGACGGGGGTTCTAGTTAGGAGGCTGCAACGGATATTTCTTCTATAACATTTTAATTCTTTGCGGTCGCCTCTTGTTAAACTCTTGGCTACAGAATCGCCAGACTGTCATGCCAATATCTTCTATGGTTCTTGGGTTGTCTCTTAATTTGGGCAAAGGGTCGCCAATTTTTAATTCTTCTCTTTTTATAATACTCTGATACTTTCTCTGATACTAAAATTATCGACTCTTCTGACTAAGTTCTGAAGAGAGCACGGCTCGAAGGGAAAAATAAAAAGTTTCTTTTACGGTAATTTACCTCTTAAAAATATACAGGTACTTCTCTGAATTTACAGGGGTAGAGGTTCGACCTCTTTCGACCATGGCTCAGGCCGGAATCTAAAAATATTAAGGCAAGGGGCCTCTGCCCCCTCCCCGCAGCGAGGCTGCTAACAGGGGAGTCTTAGCAGTGACCAAAGCAGAGAGACGTAATGAAGTGTCCTTCATTTTACAAATACATGTATAATATATGCCTGAATGTTGGGGGATGGCAGTTGGAGGTTAAGTTTCCCCCCTTTTAAACACGATCAGGTGTTTGAAAGTTTCCAAATAAAAAAAAAATAAAATAAAATAAAAATAAAAACTAATCTTTTTTTTTTTTGCCGAATCTTCATTTCTGAAGGCGATATCATTTCATAGTACATAAGTACAATTGAAGTACACGACTGAGTACATTTTCGTTTGGGTTTATTACAATTATGATTTCGATTATGGATTACTTCCCATTCGCTTATGATTGTCCCTTACAGTTCTATTAAAGTACCTTCTTACATTATATATAAAGTCATTACATTCAATTATAGTTTCATTGAAGTACATTACGTCGTTTACCATTCTTACAGTGTTTTTATATATTTATATATGGTTATAATATATGGTTATAATATATGGTTATAATATATGGTTATATTATATGGTTATATTATATGGTTATATTATCTGGTTATATTATATGGTTATATTATATGGTTATATTATATGGTTATTATATATGGTTATTATATATGGTTATTAGTACAACACAAGTACATGAGACATGACAAGATAATTTATATACAACATAATATGTTATATTACATTATAATATGTTATAAATTTGGATCAGAGCGAAAGATGTTGTTTATCTTAGAAACGTTCGCTTTTGCTGTGATTCGCGAATTCGACCACTTACTTACCCAAGCATTTATGAATATCTTGTGAGGGGTGCACGCACTTAAAAGCAAAAAAAGAAAAAAATACATGTGGACGTATTTTACATGTAAGTAACAGAATAGGTTGTGTGCGTAATATAGACACGCGTAAAATATGGACTGATAGGTTGATAGGCATCAATAGACAATAGGTAGGAAACAACATAAATAATGATGTATAGAGAATGAAGTTTTTTTCTTTTTATTATTATTATTATTATTAAGGAATTTACCATACATTCAATACGGAAGATGTCCAAATACTAAACACGTGATTCAATGTTCAAGGTATGGAAAACGTGAAGAGAATTAAGTTACTTTATGACGTCATAGTTATTCACATTATGTCATACGTACAGTATAAGTCATTATTAGGGAGGACCTAAAAGAACGAATTAAAGACAGAGTGGGTATCAAGGACTAAGAAGCACAACTACGGGTTCCAATCCTCTTATATGCAATGTGTATGTATAATCTAGGGTCGAGGGTGAGATGCAAGACAATCATAATTAATTATAATAACTTCTATAACAAATGGAAAAATGGATACGACTAAACCATAGATATGGTAGATCGTAGGGTTGTGACACGAACAAAAAATAGGAAGCTACAAGTAAAAATTATTATCCAAACTCGCGTTAAGCGATTTTGGTTCTTATGTAAAAATGAATATTGATTATTCATTTCATTTTTACATTGCTCTCCCCTTTTAAAAAAAAATGATATTTATGCAATAATCTAATAGGGTACCAGTAATACAATACAAATGAGAAAATAACATCCTAACTACTTCAAGTTAGATGACGAATTTTTCTTTACATTACAAATTTTTATACAGAACAAGGTAGTTATTATATAATATAAAAAAATTTCAAAGAGTAATACTTTAATTTAGACAAACAATGATATGGTTAAAAAAAAATTTCAGAATTTTATTTTTCTGTGGGATAAATGATGTACATAATGAATAGAGTAGATAAAAGGGAGAACGTACACCGTACAATCTATAAGCTAATTTTTATTGACTATTGTAGGTAAAAAATCGAATTACGTAATGGATGATGTATAGACCTGTGGTCTAGTGTGTATTTGTGTGTATTAGATACAAAGTGTGTATTTTATAACTTTGAGGGACAGATTAGCTGAGAGGATTTTTAAATTAACTGAATAAACGCCTGAGCAAAAATTTATATATAGTAAGCAAAAATGCGTAGGACTATATAAATAGCATAGTTAGCACTTACACGCTATGAAATAGTTTATTGTGACATCCAATGATTTTAGCATAAGGTTTGTATATATATAGTGCGCATACATGCGTGTGTATGTGTAGGGATTTGGGAGGTTTTTGAATTAACAAAGTTTAAAAATAATGTATAAAAATTTAAGATGGGTTTAGGGTTATAAAATCTTTTAAGTTTAAGTCAATTATTGTTATTGTTATTATTTATTATTATTATAAAATCCTTTAAGCTCAAGGTCAATTGTTATAAAATTCTAAATTACAG
This sequence comes from Bathynomus jamesi, assembly GCA_023014485.1. Lineage (NCBI taxonomy): Eukaryota > Metazoa > Arthropoda > Malacostraca > Isopoda > Cirolanidae > Bathynomus > Bathynomus jamesi. The sequence goes on along the minus strand of JAJOZX010013349.1, from coordinate 30,290 downwards.
GTAGTATTAATGATGGTGTATGCATATGAGTTTAATATGAAAGTGACTGGAGCGACGGAACGTAAATGAATTCGAATGTGTCAAAAGTAATAAAATTCAATTAGGATTTAGATTTTACATAATTAATCAGTTACACGTATAAGGTAATTAAAAAACGAACGTAGAGGACCTTACAGTTAATGAAAGTAGATCTCACGGTTTTAAAATTGAATTTTGACACACAATTAATTTCGGCTACTAAAATTCATAGCCATATACTGTAGTATTCTTAAAAATAAAAAAACACAACTTAACATAAATGGAGGTTATGTTCCATAGTACTAAAGAGGAATTAACCATGGTTGAACCATTTCTCCGGTTGACACTGGGTTCAACTGGGGTTGGGTTTTTTTTTTTTTTTTTTTAAATAAAATAAAAAACAAAGTTTGGAGTACGACATTCGGGGGAATTGAGTGACTAAGCGGGGGTTATAAGTTTGAAATTGACAATACGTCTTTCGTGAGCACTTTGCCCTTTTTAAAAGATTGCTTGTCACACTACTTAAAAATTTAAAAAGTTCAACAAACGGAGGACGGCATGTTCCTCATACATTACAATAATTACCAAAATCGTTACAACCTTTGTAAAAACGGTTTTGTTACAAATAATGAATTACATAACTATATATTTATATACGCAAAACTGGCATGAAAAGAAAAGACAAATCGGTCAATTTCCTTCTCACAAACAAAAACAAAGAAAGGTTAACTAAAGACGCAACCCGGTCAATTCAGGTTGAAATAAATTCTCTTTTACAACAAAAAAAAGGTTGAATTAAATTCTTAAATTACATTTTCTTAAATTAAATTCTCTTAACTTACAAAGAAAAAGTTGAATTCAATTGACTGCATTGAAATGACTTGGGACTTCAAAACTAACTTTTTCAAAACTAACTTTTTCAAAACTGACTTTTTCAAAACTGACTTTTTCAAAACTGACTTTTGCAAAACTGACTTTTTCAAAACAAACTTTTTCAAAACTGACTTTTTCAAAACTGACTTTTTCAAAACTGACTTTTTCAAAACTGACTTTTTCAAAACTGACTTTTTCAAAACACCTTTTCAAAACTGACTTTTTCAAAACTGACTTCTTCAAAACTGACTTCTTCAAAACTGACTTCTTCAAAACTGACTTGCAACTTATTTGCAACTAAAACTGACTTCAAAACTGACTTGCAACTTCTTTGCAACTAAAACTGACTTGCAACTTCTTTGCAACTAAAACTGACTTGCAACTTCTTTGCAACTAAAACTGACTTCAAAACTGACTTGCAACTTCTTTGCAACTAAAACTGACTTCAAAACTGACTTGCAACTTCTTTGCAACTAAAACTGACTTCAAAACTGACTTGCAACTTCTTTGCAACTAAAACTGACTTCAAAAAATGACTTCAAAAATTACTTCAAAAAAATGACTTCAAAATTACTTCAAGTATCTCTCTAAATCTATAAACTCTCTGTAAACTCTCTCTCTTAATTTGCAAGTCAATTCAATTCAATAATTTGAAAAAATTTGCAAACAAAAATATAAAATGTAAACAACATTTCACTCTAATGTACACGAAGGTACGATACTATTATGTTTGATACATAAAATAAAATTATTTTATACTGAATATAACAGTGAAATTAACTCTCTGAAATTAACTCTCTTGAAATTAACTCTCTTGAAATTAACTCTCTTGAAATTAACTCTCTTGAAATTAACTCTCTTGAAATTAACTCTCTTTGAAATTAACTCTCTTACTTTTAACTTCTCTTACATTTAACTTCTGTGAAAATTAGTTTCACTAAAAAAAATGTATCACTAGTGTCTGAAATGTTCACTGTGTTTCTTGTAAATTCTGATTTGATACTCATTATTAACTGTTAATAATGCTGACTTTTCAAGTGCTTATAAATTACTTAAAAAACAAACTGTACTTAACAAAATTTTCCACGGGCGAAATCCTCAGAGACGTGTCCTGAAGACGTCTTCCTGGCTACTTCTTCTTGGATGTAAACTAGGCGTGGAGAACTTGGAGTCGTGACACACCGGTTCAAGGGTGGATGTTACGAACTAGAAGTCGTGACACGCCGGTCAACTGGTTTTATCCTGATGCAGGGTAATTTCTATCTTCGCCAAAAAGTGGCCTCTTGTTAAAATCTTCTTGTTAAAATCTTCTTGTTAAAATCTTCTTGCTAAAATCTTCTTGTTAAAATCTTCTTGTTAAAATCTTCTTGTTAAAATCTTCTTCTTAAAATAATCTTCTTAAAATAATCTTCTTCTTAAAATAATCTTCTTAAAATCTTCTTCTTGTTAAAATAATCTTCTTAAAATAATAATCTTCTTCTACAAATCTTCTTCTACAAATCTTCTTATCCTGGTAAAGGGTCGCCAGCTGGTTAGACCCCATATCTTCTTCTTCTTATCCTGGCTATAGGGTCGCCAGACTGTTAGACCCTTCCTCTTCTATGTCCCTATGGTGTCTCGTATCGACGAGGCGTTCTTGGTTAAGGGGCAAGGGGCTCTGCCCCCTCCCCCGCAGCGAGGCTGCTAACAAGGGAGTCTTAGCAGTGATCAAAGCAGAGAGCCGTAATGAAGTGTCCTTCATTTTACAAATACATGTATAATATATGCCTGAATGTTGGGGGATGGCAGTTGGAAGTAAAGTTTCCCCCTTTTAAACACGATCAGGTGTTTGAAAGTTTCCAAATAAAAATATAAAAAAATAAATAAAAATAAAAACTAATCTTTTTTTTTTTTGCCGAATCTTCATTTCTGAAGGCGATATCATTTCATAGTAGTACATAAGTACAATTGAAGTACACGACTGAGTACATTTTCGTTTGGGTTTATTACAATTATGATTTCGATTATGGATTACTTCCCATTCGCTTATGATTGTCCCTTACAGTTCTATTAAAGTACCTTCTTACATTATATATAAAGTCATTACATTCAATTATAGTTTCATTGAAGTACATTACGTCGTTTACCATTCTTACAGTGTTTTTATATATTTATATATGGTTATAATATATGGTTATAATATATGGTTATAATATATGGTTATATTATATGGTTATATTATATGGTTATATTATCTGGTTATATTATATGGTTATATTATATGGTTATTATATATGGTTATTTATATGGTTATTAGTACAACACAAGTACATGAGACATGACAAGATAATTTATATACAACATAATATGTTTATTAAATTATAATATGTTATAAATTTGGATCAGAGCGAAAGATGTTGTTTATCTTAGAAACGTTCGCTTTTGCTGTGATTCGCGAATTCGACCACTTACCCAAGCATTTATGAATATCTTGTGAGGGGTGCACGCACTTAAAAGCAAAAAAGAAAAAAATACTTGTGGACGTATTTTACATGTAAGTAACAGAATAGGTTGTGTGCGTAATATAGACACGCGTAAAATATGGACTGATAGGTTGATAGGCATCAATAGACAATAGGTAGGAAACAACATAAATAATGATGTATAGAGAATGAAGTTTTTTTCTTTTATTATTATTATTATTATTATTATTAAGGAATTTACCATACATTCAATACGGAAGATGTCCAAATACTAAACACGTGATTCAGTGTTCAAGGTATGGAAAACGTGAAGAGAATTAAGTTACTTTATGACGTCATAGTGATTCACATTTGTCATACGTACAGTATAAGTCATTATTAGGGAGGACCAAAAGAACGAATTAAAGACAGAGTGGGTATCAAGGACTAAGAAGCACAATTACTGGTTCCAATCCTCTTATATGCAATGTGTATGTATAATCTAGGGTCGAGGTGAGATGCAAGACAATCATAATTAATTATAATAACTTCTATAACAAATGGAAAAATGGATACGACTAAATCATAGATATGGTAGATCGTAGGGTTGTGACACGACAAAAAATAGGAAGCTACAAGTAAAAATTATTATCCAAACTCGCGTTAAGCGATTTTGGTTCTTATGTAAAAATGAATATTGATTATTCATTTCATTTTACATTGCTCTCCCCTTTTTAAAAAAATGATATTTATACAATAATCTAATAGGGTACCATTAATACAATACAAATGAGAAAATAACATCCTAACTACTTCAAGTTAGATGACGAATTTTTCTTTACATTACAAATTTTTATACAGAACAAGGTAGTTATTATATAATATAAAAAAATTTCAAAGAGTAATACTTTAATTTAGACAAACAATGATATGGTTAAAAAAAAAATTTCAGAATTTTATTTTTCTGTGGATAAATTATGTACATAATGAATAGAGTAGATAAAAGGGAGAACGTACACCGTACAATCTATAAGCTAATTTTTATTGACTATTGTAGGTAAAAAATCGAATTACGTAATGATGATGTATAGACATGTGGTCTAGTGTGTATTTGTGTGTATTAGATACAAAGTGTGTATCTTATAACTTTGAGGGACAGATTAGCTGAGAGGATTTTTAAATTAACTGAATAAACGCCTGAGCAAAAATTTATATATAGTAAGCAAAAATGCGTAGGACTATATAAATAGCATAGTTAGCACTTACACGCTATGAAATAGTTTATTGTGACATCCAATGATTTTAGCATAAGGTTTGTATATATAATAGTGCGGATACATGCGTGTGTATGTGTAGGGATTTGGGAGGTTTTTGAATTAACAAAGTTTAAAAATAATGTATAAAAATTTAAGATGGGTTTAGGGTTATAAAATCTTTTAAGTTTAAGTTAATTATTGTTATTGTTATTATCATTATTATTATTATAAAATCCTTAAGCTCAAGGTCAATTGTTATAAAATTCTAAATTACAGGTAGTATTAATTGATGGTGTATGCATATGAGTTTAATGTGAAAGTGACTGGAGGGACGGAACGTAAATGAATTCGAATGTGTCAAAAGTAATAAAATTCAATTAGATTTAGATTTTACATAATTAATCAGTTACACGTATAAGGTAATTAAAAAACGAACGTAGAGGACTTACAGTTAATGAAAGTAGATCTCACGGTTTTAAAATTGAATTTTGACACACAATTAATTTCGGCTACTAAAATTCATAGCCATATACTGTAGTATTCTTAAAAATAAAAAACACAACTTAACATAATGGAGGTTATGTTCCATAGTACTAAAGAGGAATTAACCATGGTTGAACCATTTCTTCGGTTGAAACTGGGTTCAACTGGGGTTGGTTTTTTTTTTTTTTTTTTTTTTAAATAAATAAAAAACAAAGTTTGGAGTACGACATTCGGGGGAATTGAGTGACTAAGCGGGGGGTATAAGTTTGAAATTGACAATACGTCTTTCGTGAGCACTTTGCCTTTTTTAAAAGATTGCTTGTCACACTACTTAAAAATTAAAAAAGTTCAACAAACGGAGGGACGGCATGTTCCTCATACATTACAATAATTACCAAAATCGTTACAACCTTTGTAAAAACGGTTTTGTTACAAATAATGAATTACATAACTATATATTTATATACGCAAAACTGGCATGAAAAGAAAAGACAAATCGGTCAATTTCCTTCTCACAAACAAAAACAAAGAAAGGTTAACTAAAGACGCAACCCGGTCAATTCAGGTTGAAATAAATTCTCTTTTACAACAAAAAAAAGGTTGAATTAAATTCTTAAATTACATTTTCTTAAATTAAATTCTCTTAACTTACAAAGAAAAAGTTGAATTCAATTGACTGCATTGAAATGACTTGGGACTTCAAAACTAACTTTTTCAAAACTAACTTTTTCAAAACTAACTTTTTCAAAACTGACTTTTTCAAAACTGACTTTTTCAAAACTGACTTTTGCAAAACTGACTTTTTCAAAACTAACTTTTTCAAAACTGACTTTTTCAAAACTGACTTTTTCAAAACTGACTTTTTCAAAACTGACTTTTTCAAAACTGACTTTTTCAAAACACCTTTTCAAAACTGACTTTTTCAAAACTGACTTCTTCAAAACTGACTTCTTCAAAACTGACTTCTTCAAAACTGACTTCTTCAAAACTGACTTCTTCAAAACTGACTTGCAACTTATTTGCAACTAAAACTGACTTCAAAACTGACTTGCAACTTCTTTGCAACTAAAACTGACTTGCAACTTCTTTGCAACTAAAACTGACTTGCAACTTCTTTGCAACTAAAACTGACTTCAAAACTGACTTGCAACTTCTTTGCAACTAAAACTGACTTCAAAACTGACTTGCAACTTCTTTGCAACTAAAACTGACTTCAAAACTGACTTGCAACTTCTTTGCAACTAAAACTGACTTCAAAAAATGACTTCAAAAATTACTTCAAAAAAATGACTTCAAAATTACTTCAAGTATCTCTCTAAATCTATAAACTCTCTGTAAACTCTCTCTCTTAATTTGCAAGTCAATTCAATTCAATAATTTGAAAAAATTTGCAAACAAAAATATAAAATGTAAACAACATTTCACTCTAATGTACACGAAGGTACGATACTATTATGTTTGATACATAAAATAAAATTATTTTATACTGAATATAACAGTGAAATTAACTCTCTGAAATTAACTCTCTTGAAATTAACTCTCTTGAAATTAACTCTCTTGAAATTAACTCTCTTGAAATTAACTCTCTTGAAATTAACTCTCTTTGAAATTAACTCTCTTACTTTTAACTTCTCTTACATTTAACTTCTGTGAAAATTAGTTTCACTAAAAAAAATGTATCACTAGTGTCTGAAATGTTCACTGTGTTTCTTGTAAATTCTGATTTGATACTCATTATTAACTGTTAATAATGCTGACTTTTCAAGTGCTTATAAATTACTTAAAAAACAAACTGTACTTAACAAAATTTTCCACGGGCGAAATCCTCAGAGACGTGTCCTGAAGACGTCTTCCTGGCTACTTCTTCTTGGATGTAAACTAGGCGTGGAGAACTTGGAGTCGTGACACACCGGTTCAAGGGTGGATGTTACGAACTAGAAGTCGTGACACGCCGGTCAACTGGTTTTATCCTGATGCAGGGTAATTTCTATCTTCGCCAAAAAGTGGCCTCTTGTTAAAATCTTCTTGTTAAAATCTTCTTGTTAAAATCTTCTTGCTAAAATCTTCTTGTTAAAATCTTCTTGTTAAAATCTTCTTGTTAAAATCTTCTTCTTAAAATAATCTTCTTAAAATAATCTTCTTCTTAAAATAATCTTCTTAAAATCTTCTTCTTGTTAAAATAATCTTCTTAAAATAATAATCTTCTTCTACAAATCTTCTTCTACAAATCTTCTTATCCTGGTAAAGGGTCGCCAGCTGGTTAGACCCCATATCTTCTTCTTCTTATCCTGGCTATAGGGTCGCCAGACTGTTAGACCCTTCCTCTTCTATGTCCCTATGGTGTCTCGTATCGACGAGGCGTTCTTGGTTAAGGGGCAAGGGGGCTCTGCCCCCTCCCCCGCAGCGAGGCTGCTAACAAGGGAGTCTTAGCAGTGATCAAAGCAGAGAGCCGTAATGAAGTGTCCTTCATTTTACAAATACATGTATAATATATGCCTGAATGTTGGGGGATGGCAGTTGGAAGTAAAGTTTCCCCCCTTTTAAACACGATCAGGTGTTTGAAAGTTTCCAAATAAAAATATAAAAAAAATAAATAAAAATAAAAACTAATCTTTTTTTTTTTTGCCGAATCTTCATTTCTGAAGGCGATATCATTTCATAGTAGTACATAAGTACAATTGAAGTACACGACTGAGTACATTTTCGTTTGGGTTTATTACAATTATGATTTCGATTATGGATTACTTCCCATTCGCTTATGATTGTCCCTTACAGTTCTATTAAAGTACCTTCTTACATTATATATAAAGTCATTACATTCAATTATAGTTTCATTGAAGTACATTACGTCGTTTACCATTCTTACAGTGTTTTTATATATTTATATATGGTTATAATATATGGTTATAATATATGGTTATAATATATGGTTATATTATATGGTTATATTATATGGTTATATTATCTGGTTATATTATATGGTTATATTATATGGTTATTATATATGGTTATTATATATGGTTATTAGTACAACACAAGTACATGAGACATGACAAGATAATTTATATACAACATAATATGTTATATTAAATTATAATATGTTATAAATTTGGATCAGAGCGAAAGATGTTGTTTATCTTAGAAACGTTCGCTTTTGCTGTGATTCGCGAATTCGACCACTTACCCAAGCATTTATGAATATCTTGTGAGGGGTGCACGCACTTAAAAGCAAAAAAGAAAAAAATACTTGTGGACGTATTTTACATGTAAGTAACAGAATAGGTTGTGTGCGTAATATAGACACGCGTAAAATATGGACTGATAGGTTGATAGGCATCAATAGACAATAGGTAGGAAACAACATAAATAATGATGTATAGAGAATGAAGTTTTTTTCTTTTATTATTATTATTATTATTATTATTAAGGAATTTACCATACATTCAATACGGAAGATGTCCAAATACTAAACACGTGATTCAGTGTTCAAGGTATGGAAAACGTGAAGAGAATTAAGTTACTTTATGACGTCATAGTTATTCACATTATGTCATACGTACAGTATAAGTCATTATTAGGGAGGACCTAAAAGAACGAATTAAAGACAGAGTGGGTATCAAGGACTAAGAAGCACAATTACGGGTTCCAATCCTCTTATATGCAATGTGTATGTATAATCTAGGGTCGAGGGTGAGATGCAAGACAATCATAATTAATTATAATAACTTCTATAACAAATGGAAAAATGGATACGACTAAATCATAGATATGGTAGATCGTAGGGTTGTGACACGAACAAAAAATAGGAAGCTACAAGTAAAAATTATTATCCAAACTCGCGTTAAGCGATTTTGGTTCTTATGTAAAAATGAATATTGATTATTCATTTCATTTTTACATTGCTCTCCCCTTTTTAAAAAAAATGATATTTATACAATAATCTAATAGGGTACCATTAATACAATACAAATGAGAAAATAACATCCTAACTACTTCAAGTTAGATGACGAATTTTTCTTTACATTACAAATTTTTATACAGAACAAGGTAGTTATTATATAATATAAAAAAATTTCAAAGAGTAATACTTTAATTTAGACAAACAATGATATGGTTAAAAAAAAAATTTCAGAATTTTATTTTTCTGTGGGATAAATTATGTACATAATGAATAGAGTAGATAAAAGGGAGAACGTACACCGTACAATCTATAAGCTAATTTTTATTGACTATTGTAGGTAAAAAATCGAATTACGTAATGGATGATGTATAGACATGTGGTCTAGTGTGTATTTGTGTGTATTAGATACAAAGTGTGTATCTTATAACTTTGAGGGACAGATTAGCTGAGAGGATTTTTAAATTAACTGAATAAACGCCTGAGCAAAAATTTATATATAGTAAGCAAAAATGCGTAGGACTATATAAATAGCATAGTTAGCACTTACACGCTATGAAATAGTTTATTGTGACATCCAATGATTTTAGCATAAGGTTTGTATATATATATAGTGCGGATACATGCGTGTGTATGTGTAGGGATTTGGGAGGTTTTTGAATTAACAAAGTTTAAAAATAATGTATAAAAATTTAAGATGGGTTTAGGGTTATAAAATCTTTTAAGTTTAAGTTAATTATTGTTATTGTTATTATCATTATTATTATTATAAAATCCTTTAAGCTCAAGGTCAATTGTTATAAAATTCTAAATTACAGGTAGTATTAATGATGGTGTATGCATATGAGTTTAATGTGAAAGTGACTGGAGGGACGGAACGTAAATGAATTCGAATGTGTCAAAAGTAATAAAATTCAATTAGGATTTAGATTTTACATAATTAATCAGTTACACGTATAAGGTAATTAAAAAACGAACGTAGAGGACCTTACAGTTAATGAAAGTAGATCTCACGGTTTTAAAATTGAATTTTGACACACAATTAATTTCGGCTACTAAAATTCATAGCCATATACTGTAGTATTCTTAAAAATAAAAAAACACAACTTAACATAAATGGAGGTTATGTTCCATAGTACTAAAGAGGAATTAACCATGGTTGAACCATTTCTTCGGTTGAAACTGGGTTCAACTGGGGTTGGTTTTTTTTTTTTTTTTTTTTTAAATAAAATAAAAACAAAGTTTGGAGTACGACATTCGGGGGAATTGAGTGAATAAGCGGGGGTATAAGTTTGAAATTGACAATACGTCTTTCGTGAGCACTTTGCCTTTTTTAAAAGATTGCTTGTCACACTACTTAAAAATTAAAAAAGTTCAACAAACGGAGGACGGCATGTTCCTCATACATTACAATAATTACCAAAATCGTTACAACCTTTGTAAAAACGGTTTTGTTACAAATAATGAATTACATAACTATATATTTATATACGCAAAACTGGCATGAAAAGAAAAGACAAATCGGTCAATTTCCTTCTCACAAACAAAAACAAAGAAAGGTTAACTAAAGACGCAACCCGGTCAATTCAGGTTGAAATAAATTCTCTTTTACAACACAAAAAAAATGTTGAATTAAATTCTTAAATTACATTTTCTTAAATTAAATTCTCTTAACTTACACAGAAAAAGTTGAATTCAATTGACTGCATTGAAATGACTTGGGACTTCAAAACTAACTTTTTCAAAACTAACTTTTTCAAAACTAACTTTTTCAAAACTTTTTCAAAACTGACTTTTTCAAAACTGACTTTTTCAAAACTGACTTTTTCAAAACTGACTTTTTCAAAACTGACTTTTTCAAAACTGACTTCTTCAAAACTGACTTCTTCAAAACTGGCTTCTTCAAAACTGGCTTCTTCAAAACTGACTTGCAACTTATTTGCAACTAAAACTGACTTCAAAACTGACTTGCAACTTCTTTGCAACTAAAACTGACTTGCAACTTCTTTGCAACTAAAACTGACTTCAAAACTGACTTGCAACTTCTTTGCAACTAAAACTGACTTCAAAAAATGACTTCAAAAATGACTTCAAAAAAATGACTTCAAAATTACTTCAAGTATCTCTCTAAATCTATAAACTCTCTGTAAACTCTCTCTCTTAATTTGCAAGTCAATTCAATTCAATAATTTGAAAAAATTTGCAAACAAAAATATAAAATGTAAACAACATTTCACTCTAATGTACACGAAGGTACGATACTATTATGTTTGATACATAAAATAAAATTATTCTATACTGAATATAACAGTGAAATTAACTCTCTGAAATTAACTCTCTTGAAATTAACTCTCTTGAAATTAACTCTCTTGAAATTAACTCTCTTGAAATTAACTCTTGAAATTAACTCTTGAAATTAACTCTCTTGAAATTAACTCTCTTGAAATTAACTCTCTTGAAATTAACTCTCTTTGAAATTAACTCTCTTACTTTTAACTTCTCTTACATTTAACTTCTGTGAAAATTACTGTTTCACTAAAAAAAATGTATCACTAGTGTCTGAAATGTTCACTGTGTTTCTTGTAAATTCTGATTTGATACTCATTATTAACTGTTAATAATGCTGACTTTTCAAGTGTTTATAAATTACTTAAAAAACAAACTGTACTTAACAAAATTTTCCACGGGCGAAATCCTCAGAGACGTGTCCTGAAGACGTCTTCCTGGCTACTTCTTCTTGGATGAAAACTAGGCGTGGAGAACTTGGAGTCGTGACACACCGGTTCAAGGGTGGATGTTACTAACTAGAAGTCGTGACACGCCGGTCAACTGGTTTTATCCTGATGCAGGGTAATTTCTATCTTGGCCAAAAAGTGGCCTCTTGTTAAAATCTTCTTGTTAAAATCTTCTTGCTAAAATCTTCTTGTTAAAATCTTCTTGTTAAAATCTTCTTGTTAAAATCTTCTTCTTAAAATAATCTTCTTAAAATAATCTTCTTCTTAAAATAATCTTCTTAAAATCTTCTTCTTGTTAAAATAATAATCTTCTTAAAATAATAATCTTCTTCTACAAATCTTCTTCTACAAATCTTCTTCTTATCCTGGTAAAGGGTCGCCAGCTGGTTAGACCCCATATCTTCTTCTTCTTATCCTGGCTATAGGGTCGCCAGACTGTTAGACCCTTCCTCTGCTATGTCCCTATGGTGTCTCGTATCGACGAGGCGTTCTTGTTTAAGGGGCAAGGGGGCTCTGCCCCCTCCCCCGCAGCGAGGCTGCTAACAAGGGAGTCTTCGCAGTGACCAAAGCAGAGAGCCGTAATGAAGTGTCCTTCATTTTACAAATACATGTATAATATATGCCTGAATGTTGGGGGATGGCAGTTGGAAGTTAAGTTTCCCCCCTTTTAAACACGATCAGGTGTTTGAAAGTTTCCAAATAAAAATTTTAAAAAAAATAAATAAAAATAAAAACTAATCTTTTTTTTTTTTGCCGAATCTTCATTTCTGAAGGCGATATCATTTCATAGTAGTACATAAGTACAATTGAAGTACACGACTGAGTACATTTTCGTTTGGGTTTATTACAATTATGATTTCGATTATGGATTACTTCCCATTCGCTTATGATTGTCCCTTACAGTTCTATTAAAGTACCTTCTTACATTATATATAAAGTCATTACATTCAATTATAGTTTCATTGAAGTACATTACGTCGTTTACCATTCTTACAGTGTTTTTATATATTTATATATGGTTATAATATATGGTTATAATATATGGTTATATTATATGGTTATATTATATGGTTATATTATCTGGTTATATTATATGGTTATATTATATGGTTATTATATATGTTATTATATATGGTTATTAGTACAACACAAGTACATGAGACATGACAAGATAATTTATATACAACATAATATGTTTATTAAATTATAATATGTTATAAATTTGGATCAGAGCGAAAGATGTTGTTTATCTTAGAAACGTTCGCTTTTGCTGTGATTCGCGAATTCGACCACTTACTTACCCAAGCATTTGTGAATATCTTGTGAGGGGTGCACGCACTTAAAGCAAAAAAAGAAAAAAATACATGTGGACGTATTTTACATGTAAGTAACAGAATAGGTTGTGTGCGTAATATAGACACGCGTAAAATATGGACTGATAGGTTGATAGGCATCAATAGACAATAGGTAGGAAACAACATAAATAATGATGTATAGAGAATGAAGTTTTTTTCTTTTTATTATTATATATTATTATTATTAAGGAATTTACCATACATTCAATACGGAAGATGTCCAAATACTAAACACGTGATTCAGTGTTCAAGGTATGGAAAACGTGAAGAGAATTAAGTTACTTTATGACGTCATAGTTATTCACATTATGTCATACGTACAGTATAAGTCATTATTAGGGAGGACCTAAAAGAACGAATTAAAGACAGAGTGGGTATCAAGGACTAAGAAGCACAACTACGGTTCCAATCATCTTATATGCAATGTGTATGTATAATCTAGGGTCGAGGGTGAGATGCAAGACAATCATAATTAATTATAATAACTTCTATAACAAATGGAAAAATGGATACGACTAAACCATAGATATGGTAGATCGTAGGGTTGTGACACGAACAAAAAATAGGAAGCTACAAGTAAAATTATTATCCAAACTCGCGTTAAGCGATTTTGGTTCTTATGTAAAAATTAATATTGATTATTCATTTCATTTTACACACACATATATATATATATATATATATATATATATATATATATATATATATATATATATATACTGAAAATTATTTCACGAAAGTAACACGTGAAAAATATTTATGATGAATAAACCACGAAGGAAAGGAAACACAAAATGGTGCTCAAGCGCTTTCGTCTAATGACATCCTCAGGAACACTGAAGTACATAAAAAGGTTAAGCCTATATATAGGTTACAGAAAGAAAAAAAAGAAAAAATAAATAACATACATACACACACACATATATATAGGGTGGGGCACGGGAATCAAGTGTTTTTTGAATAGCTAGTAATCGGCCATTAGGAATGGGAGGGGCGTGCGGTAGGTAGCATTCCATTCCTGGGTTCATAGCATTTAACTTTAACTAACACTCACCTTTATCTTTCAGGTGCCATCATGGAGCAGTGGACGTTAGAACACCGCATGTTCGCGTATGATCATTTTGTTAGGAGTGGCGAGTCAGTGACAGCAGTTCAGCGTGCGTTTCGCCGCAGATTCAACATTCATCGAAATGACTCTGTTCCCGCTCGTGACACAATCTTACGTTGGGTTAACAATCTTCGAACAGGAGGCTCAATAATGAAAACAAAACCGAAGGGGCCGCAACGCACTGTGCGTACTCCAGAGAACGTTGAAAGGGTCAGACAAGCGATGTTGCAAAGACCAGGCCGCTCTGCTCGGAGACATTCAGCTGCACTCGGAATCAGCAATCTACTGTTAGACGGATTTTGCATGAAGAATTACATTTTCACCCATACAAGTTAGCGATGGTGCAGGAATTGAATGTAAACGATTGCCCCCAACGACTGAATTTTGCACAGGAAATGCTTGCACTTTATGAGCAGAATGAAAACATGATGGTGGTAATGAGTGATGAAGCCCATTTCCACCTTAATGGGCCGTCAACAATCAAAACTGTCGGTATTGGGCTGCTGAAAATCCGCGACAACTCCATGAAAAACCGCTGCATAGCCCTAAGGTTACAGTTTGGTGCGCGGTGGGAAAGTTTGGCGTCATCGGTCCCTATTTCTTCGAACAAAATGGGGTTACCGTTACCATAACATCTGGGCGTTACATTGAGATGGTGAACACCTTTTTCATCCCTGAGTTACGAAGAAGGCGTATTGCTCGTCGACATTTGTGGTTTCAGCAAGATGGGGCCACGCCACACACCGCCAGAGCGTCAATGGCTGTTCTTCGCCCCCCGTTTCCCAACCATCTCATTTCGAGATTTGGTGACATTGCATGGCCCCCTCGGTCCCCTGACTTGTCCACATGTGACTTCTTTCTATGGGGGTACCTCAAGTCACGTGTCTACGAGGACAAGCCCCGTACATTAGATGCATTGAAGGAAGCGATCCGTCAACAAATCATCCAAATCAACAGAGACCTGCTGGGAAGAGTGGAGGCCAATTTTCGTAAACGCCTTCAACAATGCGTCGACGGCCAAGGACATCATATGCCAGATATAATTTTCGGTACATGATTATTATGTCATGAAATGCTATGTTCTTACGAATGTTGTTCTACCAATATATTTTCTTTACAAAAATAAATATCATTTTCCTGATTATTCCAAAAACACTTGGTTCCCGTGCCCCACCCTGTATATATAGATATATATATATATACATACATATCTATATATACAAGTACATACATACATACATACATACATATATATACAATAAACAGAGAAGTAAAAATAAAAATTAAAAATTAAAACCTTAAAGGATTACCAGTGAGGCGTACAGATTTGTAATGAAAAATATCGATTTTTAGCACAAGATCAAATGGATTATAAAAATACAAATTTATACTGGAACTCTGCCCGGGTTTTAACACACTGCTGCCTATGGTCAGGTTTCGATATATATAAAAAAAATAAAATGCAAATTAAAAGTTAATCGATTTTTAGCAAAAGATCAAATGGATTAAAAATACGAATTTATACTGGAACTCTGCCCGGGTTTTAACACCCTGCTGCCTATGGTCAGGTTTCGATATATATAAAAAAAATAAAATGCAAATTAAAAGTTAATAAAGTAGAAGACAAGTTTACCAAAGATTTAATGTTTTACCCTTCTTATCTAAATCTGTTTTAAAGGAATTCAACATAACAGGATCGAGTTGAAAAAGACCTTTGCTTATGTTGAAGTTATTTGAAAGTTGCATAATGGCAGACTCAAGAATATTTCTATTAACAATGTTGCTTGAATGGAATAAAACTGAAGCATTATTCCAATCAATACAGTGGGCTAACTCTGACAAATGGACAAAAAGGGCACTGGACAACTGTCCTGTTCTAACGGAATATTGATGCTGTTTTATACGTGTGTGCAAATCCTTTCCCGTCTGACATATGTAAAAGGAATCACATTGTTTACAACCAATTTTATAGATAATGCCTGAATTATTGGTAGGGCTATTTTTTACTATGATATTTTTCACAATATTGTTATATGAAAATACTACATTAATATCCAAAAGTTTAAGTACATTAGCAATGCCTAAAAAGCCCGGGAAAAATGGAAGTACTAAAATATTTTTTGACAAAGTACGAGTGTTAATATTGACACGATAGAAAGTTCGTTTTGCCTTGTTGAGACAAGATTCCATAAACGCAGATGGATAACACAAATCACTTTCAATACCGTTGATTTTTTCCAATTCGGCATCGATGTATTCCGGACTGGCGATCCTAAGGGCGCGGAGAAACATTGATGAAAATATGGCCTTCTTAGTGGGGGTATCATGTCCCGAGTAAAAGTGTACGTAGGACAAATTGTTTGTCGTTTTCCGATATATACTAAACTTAAAACCTGGGCTTTCCCTATGTACACGCACATCCAAAAATGGGATTGAATTGTCTTGCTGAACTTCTAAAGTAAACTTAATGGAGGGGACTTGATCATTTAACTGAAGGAGGAAGCTATCCAGGTCACGATTCATGGGCCAGATACACAAAATATCGTCGACGTACCGCAACCAAGGGATGCCAACCCCCAGGATTCTCGGAATGTAGGTAATTTCGAAAAACTCCATATAAATATTGGAGAGGAGGGGCGATAAGGGGTTGCCCATAGCCATCCCAAAAACTTGTTGATAATACTCGTTATTGAAAGTGAATTTACAGTCTTTGATGCAAAGCTTAATGAGTTCCAAAACAATGTGTGAAGGTAGTGGCAGGACATACTTATGTAATTCTTGGGAGAGAAAGTCAAGCATATCGTCAATCCATAATTGTAATCGTAATTGTAATGAACCAAAATTAATACGTACTCAGAGGTCCCATAAATATAGCTTCCCTCACCAGCTATCTGCAAAGCAGACAGGATCCAGCTTTGGGACGTGGATCTAGGGTTTAAAGCAAGCTTAGTCCCACTACATTCAGAACCTCTATATAAGTAAAAGACTCGTTGCATTCACGTCGGATTGAATAAATCAAAGAAAAAGGGGTAACTATTGTATTTTTAGCCAAAAAAACAAAACTTAAACCTCAACCGGGACATTGAGCGTCCACTTGTCAAGGCACGTAACACGTCCGTTTAATATACACAAACTCAGAATGGTCCCCTGAGAAACTTATATGTTAAACACAGACCGTGCATGGAACAAGGAACTCTTCTGGGAAAATTAAATCCACTATAGTCCGAATAAGTAATGGTAAATGACAAATACCATAGTTTTTCTTTTTCATGATGCTAGCCCGACGTGGGCAACGGGTCTCTCGCAAAGAGGTCCCATAAATATAGCTTCCCTCACCTGCTATCTGCAAAGCAGACAGGATCCAGCTTTGGGACATGGATCTAGGGATTAAAGCAAGCTTAGACCCACTACATTCAGAACCTCTATATAAGTAAAAGACTCGTTGCATTCACGTCGGATTGAATAAATCAAATAAAAAGGGGTAACTATTGTATTTTTAGTTAAAAAAACAAAACTTTAACCTCAACCGGGACATTGAGCGTCCACTTTTCAAGGCAAGTAACACGTCCGTTTAATATACACAAACTCAGAATGGTCCCCTGAGAAACTTATGTTAAACACAG